>VSWD01000012.1:44541511-44764011 GCA_033119305.1 Pinctada imbricata | reverse complement strand
TCTGGGTCGTGTTCTCGATGTTGTTCGAGCTTCTTCTTGATTGCATTTGTTTGTATCGGCCGTATGCATGCATGCATATATATTCCGCAATTTGATTTTGTTTAAACTGTTCACATTTCTTTTTCAGTACGCTTATGCCCTGTATGACTGAATTGAAATTTTCTGGACTTATCTTAAATTGTGCACTGTCATTTAGAGTCTATCAAAATCAGTCCATGTTTTAAAAAAAATGTGAAGAGTTTTGTATATGAAGACCAATAACTTTATCCAACCTCTTGTACAGTTAAGTAAACAAATTGCATCCTTCCTCATGTTGCTACATGTAGCTATAGGTATAACTGCAGGAAATCAATTTCGCGGGGATTCCCCTCCAGTCAAAGGTGTCACATCATTGGTCAAAAATGTTGGAAATGTATTTATAACATATAGAATCAGTAGTCGTGATAAATTTAACTTTGAACTTGATCTTGCCCTTTATGCAATCTGCAGATCGATTTGAAAATACGTAAAACTTGGAAAATTTTCGATGAGGACGGAGGGGTCCTGTAAAAAAGTGAAATTTGCAAAAAAGGACATGCGTGACCCCCCCCCCTTTTCCCCATTTTATGCGTGCCAAAGATGTCGCAAGCGAAAAAGACCAAATATACAAACTTCTGGGCATTTTAAGTGAGTTAAATTGAGCCAATTCATTAATCATACAAAGAAGGTTTTGATTTCCTGTAGTTACCCCTATAGGGCTTGAGAGGAACATCTTGTGTCTACAATCTGCATTCATCACGATTTTGATCATTATAAAGGCTAATTCCTTTCCGTGAGGAAGTACGCATTTGAGAACTTGACTTACATGTATTAAGCATATTAAGGACAGTCACAGGATTAATTTTTTTTTGTTATTTCCTACTGTAAAGAGTACACTGTATTATATGATCAATGTACATAAGATTATTTTTCTCAGACGTTTTTAAAATGAGACATGTACAAAAATACGTATTGCAGCGGCGTCTGCACTCGAGCTTTATCAACAACAATTGACGACTTTTTATGCATGTGCACATGCTGAATTCATTCATTGCACTGACCGAATTATAAATCGAAAATACATTGGATTGTTTGTTATTCACTCCATGTATTTGAGTGCTAGAGCAGGACGTCTTTCTTGTGGAAATGGACGCAAGTTGCGGTAAGTTAAGAAACTACGTTTATTATATTTCATTAAAGATATTTTCATCCTGTCTATGATATTTGATTAATTAATTACTTAGTATTTTTTCAATATAAATAATTAAGGATACAATATGGGAACACGTGTGGACGTTAAGTTCTAAAGTTATCAACGATCTTAAGGTACATGTATATATATACGGTCATGCATATATATATAAACTAAATATAGAAGTTATTTTGTAGCAGTGAACTCAACAGGTAGGTCAATTAGTAAAATCGTAAAACTTCGTTCACATCTGTTTCAGTGGAAATTCTAATGATGTTGTCTTACATTCTCGACTTTGAGACTGAATATACTAGTATAACTGATGGGTACTTCCATATTACCATGCTTACATGGGTCAAAATAAAACAATCAGAAATAGAGATACAGAGGTCTAATATACATGTATCAGGTCTGTTTTTATCGCTCAAATGCATCAAGGAAGCGTTATATATGGTTTGTAGTACGATGACGTCCTTTTTCGGTCAAAACGATACACACTGAGATACACATCTTCACATTCTATCATGTAAAACCGCCTTAAATTCACTTGTAGGTTCCAATTGTCTGGCAGGGGATTCTTAAATGTTTAACGACTCCAAATTCATTAGCATCATTAAAAAAAACTACAGCAGGGACCAGACATGCACATTTCGGATAATAAACCCCGTCAGTGATCTTCAATCTTCACAATGTATTATGACCAAAATCTATGAAAATTATGTCCTAAGTATAATTATGTCCTAAATACTCTGTGGATTCTCTATTGCATGCTCATTCTCTATTGCATGCACATAACCACACCGTTTGCTACAGGAGTGGCAGACGACCGTCCTAAGTCGGCACCGATTGCCCACTGGTCTCGTTGTTTTCTTGGCGTAGTCATTTGTGTTTGATATTTCTATGTGATTTGGTGTTCCTTGTACTTTTTGCGTCTCTTTCTGTGCTTGTCTGCTCTGTGTTTTGCATTGTGTGTTTTGTGGTTTTGCTGTGGGTGCTACAATCGGGTGTTGTTGGTGATCCCCTTCTTTTGTCTCATTTACAGAATATTTAGGCAGTATTCAACAGTGGGCAAAATGATTATGAACTTGCACGCTAGTTCATTTTTGTACCCACTCTTCTTTGAAGGTACTTCGAAATGAATACTTCCATCAGGTAAAATATGATATTGATCAATTAAATTTATCTAAAACTATGGGCATCTCCGTAATGGCAAAGGAAGGGAGGGGATCCTGCTCTGATCAAAGCTCTGTCCTTATCTTTTTCTCTGACGTAAATATAGGTCGTATGTAGGATTTTGTTTTTCTTCAATACTTCCAAAAATGTATAATAATTTAGGTTTCCTCTTTTCTACCCCTAGCTATATACTGATCAGAAATTACACGTTGAAATGTGCTTATAGGGTGCACTGAAATTATAAGAGAATGTATATATTGATATCGACAGTCTAATATTTTCTAATCTAATAATAAAATGTCCATTACAGATAATATCGAGCATTCAAAAGACAAAGAGACTGCAGCTGTTTGTGATATCTGTAGACATAAAAAGGAATTCAACACGGCGACCTATTTCTGCATAATTTGTCGTTTCCTATTCTGTGCCAATTGCGCGGACTGTCACCGTGAGTTACCAATCTCCAAGGACCATTTTCTCATTCGTTTTGATGTTTCAGAAACCTCCAATTCCTCTTTATTCTCGATACTAGACTCAATTAAAGGGACAAAAACAATAGAAACAGATACAGTAGATTCCGATTTTATATACTTGGAAGAGAAATGTGACATCCCAGCGTCTGATGAGAAAACTGGCAAACCATTGTTTGATGAGTTACAGGAGAAAGCTATTGAAGGCAATCAGGCATCGAGGGTAATTGTAGTTGGAGAAACAATAAGAAAACTAATCAGTTTACCTGATGGTCGACTAATTGTCCAACTGAACACTCGAATTCTTCTCTTTTCGAAAGAATATGTCATCTTAACTGAGATGGATAGTCCCAGAAATGGACACCTTGTGCAGACAAGCAGCAAAGGATTTGCCATTGTTGCTCCATCATCTATTACTGAAGTTTCGATTTCCGACCAGAAAAACCTGAAAATGACAAATGTTGTTCAAGTTAAGTCTGCATTGCCTGCATCAATACTTGATGTCTCATACGACGACGGAGTTTACTTTGTGATAGTATGCCGACAAGAAGGCAAAGACATACCGGTGACAAATTTAAAGTCCAGCAGTAAGTCTCAGCACGATGAAGGTGACACTAAATGCACACGGTGCCTCGACCTTCACGTTCTTTATAAGGATGGAAATTTGATCACTCACTCCCAACCCATGCTCGGTTACACCAAGGAACTCGAAGAAGGGAATATATCATGTGTAGCAGCCAAAAGAAGAGTCTTTGTGTCAACGGACGATGGGATATTCTGCATCAGCATGTACGGTGAAGTTGTAGCGCACATGCCATCCTTCAAGCATATTGTGGAGAATCCATATGCACGTGTATCTGCTATTTGTGTCGATGACGACACGGTTTTCCAAGTTGTGAATGAAGAGTCACCAGAAAGTTCTGTCTGCCATCTTCATGCCGTACACATAACAACAAAGGAAACAAGGAAATATAGACTGGATTCCAATATAGGTTTGAATAACGGCAAAAGACTTGGTGCGATGGCGATGCAAAAATCAAGGCATCGTGTAGTGTTACAAAATGGGGACAACATTGAAGTGTCCGATTTTGGAGATGGTAATATTTCACCTTGATTTTGACGCAGTGATGATACCTGTAATACTGTGAATATTGAAGTATCTGCTAGCGTGGATCCAGAGGGGGGATCCCCCCTGAGATTTTCGGAGATGAGGTTCAGCTTTGACCCATTTCTTATTGAAGGGGGTCTAAAATGCATAAAAGGCTTTTAAACCGAAAATTTCGCATCGCTTCGCTTGCCATTTACAAATACACAATTATTTCTTTGCAAAATTCCTTTTCATTTTCAATTTTTTATACTAAATAATCTTGGGTCTCATGAACTAGTATTTTCAACAGTCCCTTACTTCATAGTATGGAACCTCCCTCATCTTTTTCAAGGTTTTGTCATTTTAAGATGTCAGATTATTTGGGAAAATGACTTATCTATTTATTCTCATGAAACACAGACAAAATGTGAATTAATCAAAATTTTCGCGGCTCGCCGACATAAGGCGTAAAATATTCATTGTTATAAATAATAATTTCGATCGATTCAAGACAAATTAATATTTCATATCTAAAAGAATTTCAGGGTCGCTTCGCTCGCCAATTCTTCATAAAAATAAATGTGAAAAGAAAGCTAACAATACCCACCCTCAAAATCAGTCCTTAGTGCACATGTTGCCCCCATTCTCCTACGCATGCGTCCGATTTCAGTTCCGCTTTTCTTCACTTTGAAATCTACCTCTACCGTCATCGCCTATTGTTTGTCTGCAAGATTCTTGCAGACTGGAACTGGGGCTTCACATTTTTGAATAAAGTATTGCAAGCATATACCATCATGATTGACTTCATTAATGAGGTATACAGTGTACATGCAATGCTTTTCTTTCGATGCAATACGATGCAGTATCAGGGATTCTTTCTTCATTCGTACGTTGTCAACACGATCAGCTGAGCGAGAAGTCTCCAGGAAAAATACAAATTCAAGCTATAAATCGAAACCTACCGTCTTTAGACGTGAGTCTTGTAAATTTTCCTACATCAAGATAACAATTGTTTCCTTCATTGCCCATTTACCCTTCACGAAACACTCAAATATGTGCCTTTGCCTTTGAATCTTTGAACTGTTTACGTCAGTAGTCCGAATGACGTCACTGTGACGACATGCCGTACTTGCGATGCCTCTCGGGTTTTATCATTGCGTGAAATGGCGTAGGAGAATAGCGATGACGGCAAGGTTATATTGCAAGCCTGTGCCGCCTATGACCTTGTTGCAAGTTGATGTTGCCCCCTCCCTATGATGTGCACCGAAATATACCTACATCATAGGTAGACTTCCTACAACTTTGGACCCCCTCTGACCAAAAATGCTGGATCCGCACATGATCTGTGATGTCGAACATGCGATCACAGATTCAAATTAATCTGGAATCAACTTCCTAAAGAGGGAAAAAAATGAAAATGATATCATTAACTCATTCTATAAAACTATGTTCATTCTAGTGACAAACATGATAAACAGATAACTTTCTGAATAAATAAACTTTTAAAAACATAAACTCAAGGAGCTTAAATGATATTTATTTGAATTATTTCTATGATTTAGAACTAGAAAATGGTATTTAGTGTTGACAAACAGAATGTATATTTAAAAGACTTCAAGCACGAACCACAACATTTACTTTAAATATTGGTTGAGATTGTCACTGTTTGAAGTGTAATAATTACTTCTTTCCAGCTCTGTCACACGAACGAACCCTTCTTCTGACCATTTATCAATTTAACATTATATATATTATTTTGCTAATTCGGAGACTTGTCATCCAAAAATATCATCGAAACTAAAGGAGGTTAATATCTGAGCATCAACCCTCCAATGCTATTTTGATCATCGATTTTATTTAACTCTGCAACTGAATCGACCCTACAAGAAATTTGGAGCCGCGCACTCTCTGCAAAGTAATAACATAACTTAAATTCCAAAAATGAGGGGCGCTACTGAAATGAATTTTGACTGTGTCTTAAAATCACTTTGGCTGGAAGCATCACTGATGATAATTTACTCTCCGAAACGTGTGTCTGGTGCATTAGAAATTAAAAAAATATTCACAATACGAAAGAAGGGAGGAGATCTCCAACAAGACCCCGTTGCAGCATCAACAGCAGAACACCAAAACACCCGATGCAAAAACACAAAAGACGAGTACAGCACGAGACGGAAAAGAGATACAAAACATGTAAACATCAAACATAAAAGACTACACAAGTAGCAAATGGTGTGGTTATCCTGGATTACGTGCGCACAACCCTCTCACTTCTCCAATTACCCAGAGGTCTCGAAGAACGTACAATTGTGGTGTAAAACAACCTCCTCACTGTAAGATGACATCACACAAATAAGACCGCGAAACGTAGAGGCCCCAGAAACACAGATGAATATGTAAATGGATATATAAAGAGGGCATGCGTAATACAGTCCTTGCTCTGCCGGCTGTAGCGAGCTCATGTATGTAATCAACCGAGGAGTCCGACTGACATTCAGAGAGGACAGGTGGTCGGGGCCTTGTCTTCTCTAAAGAGGTTTGGGCAGGGCCCGTCATGGAGTCTCGTCGTCACAGTCAGTCAGAGTGCAAGTCTAAAGGATGCGATTGTACAAGACTGTAGATTGGTCAAGTACCAAGCCTAGTGTCCGTCTGGTGACATTAGGATCATATCCACGGTATAAAAGACATTTGATGATTCTGACGCATTTTCGATGGTTAAGCTGCCTTCCTTTGATCATTTGCAAGTTATTTGCCAGTTATGCCCAAGGTTAAAAGTTAAATTATTTGCCAGTTATGCCCAAGGTTAAAAGTCCAAGGTCAAGGTAAGAAATTGTGTTCTGCGAGGTCACTGGGTAAAATGACGGGTTTGCGCACGTTATTAAGATCAGTCACATAATTTACAACAAAGGAGGGGATCTCAAACAACACCAGGTTCAGGTTTCCCAGAGGTCTCGAAGAACGTGCAATTGTGGTGTAAAACAACCTCCTCACTGTTAGATGACCACACACAAACATGAACGCAGCTCACATTGCAGATAGGCGTCCTTGTTCAGCAGGATTGTGAATTGGTCTAGCAAGACTCACATATACCACATAAACCAACTAGACCAATTCGCTATCAGTATAAGGAGCTATTAAGATAAAACCTGCCCCGAAAAGTCGAAATTTCAAACTGCAAAATTTGAAGAAAACAATGTTTCGATATCTTAGTCAACATATGAATCTGCTGCCGGATGGGATTTTCCATTCAAAATAAGACTGATATTTGAGTCAAAATACTAGGGGTTTGTTTTTGTTTTACATATAAACCAATGGAAAAGAAAACGGAATTTTTTTCTATTCATCAGCGTTCCCCCTCACGTCGCTTCAGAATGCCATTTTCACCAAAGGTGTATATCAGTGAAACATATTTTCTGGCCAAGTTGGGTTCAGAAGCGAGGGGGGAAGAATGCCCCACAGGGAAAAAAAGGGGGTGTGAGTGGCTATTTTAGAATTAGTCTTAAGGGCGATAAAGTAGATCAAGGTGGGTCCATACTCGTGGATTTAAAAGATAGACACAAAAATTTTAAGAGTATGTGGTCAAAATGACATAACACAGACAATGATAGGTAATTTTGTTTTCATTAACGATACAGTACGTTACAGAAAGGTACCTTTTTCACATTAAGATTTAGGAATATTAATTATTCAGTTTATGATGTTAAAACTTCAAAGTTCAGTAATAATAATCTCATGTTTAATTGTTTTGTTTGGATATTTAAATAAGTAATATAGAAGAAATATAGCACATAAAACGATATAATGAGATGTAGAAAAGAGTGATATATTGCCAAACACAAGGGTACCCCCTTATAATTTCAATGCCTTTTCAACAACTACAATAGACTATATCTAACGTTATGTAAAATATAACGGTTATAATTTCTTTATTTTGCACTAATTCTTAAAATAAAGTTTATAGATAAGGCAAGACACACGTACAGGTATATAATTTTGTTAAGGGAAAAATGTTGTGCTTGAAATGACAAATATGGATAATGACCATATCCCTGTATACAGCACAAAATCAATAACTCAGAGAATCAGTAACCGAAAGCATACAAAATCAGGATAAAACAGGAACCAAAGCAAACAAACAAAAACCTCCACCATATGAGCGAAATCCCGATATGGGAGTGAGACCACTGATGCCCAGGAAGAGTAAGCATCTCCTGCTTGCATGCAACACCCGCTGCTTCAATTCGGTAGAACTGTCACATCAAGATAGGGGTATCCCAAAAATTCTCAGTTCTATTTTTATAACTAAAATTCAAGCATCAAACGAGAAATAACAGTTCAAAATTATTGTTTATGAAATTCCTTCACTAGATCAATTTATTACTTAATGAAAATAGGGTGAAAGGATCCTTATTTCGTGAAGGAAAACTCTGATTCAAACAAAAAGTATACCGAAGACGATTTCATCCGGATGCTTGAGTTTTTGATTGACAACATCTTTGTTGTGTTTGGGATAACCGTATTCCAGCAGATAGTCGGAATCCCCATGTTTACCAATTGCGCCTTACTGCTTGCTCGCATCTCAGTTCAATTTTACCCTCAAATACATAAATGACGTGTTGTCCATCAATAGTCCGAACTTTAAGGACCATCTATATGAAATATATCCTCATGAACTAGAGATCAATGAAACAACAGAGGCGACAGATCCGCTTCGTACTTGGATATACTTCTATCTTTCGACACACCTTACTGTATGACAAGCGTGACGATTTCAGCTTCCACATAACTAACTTCCCTTTCATGAGTAGCAACATGCCGTCTTTTCCTGCTTATAGCGTTTTTTGTTTCTCAACTGATACGGTACGCCAGGACATGTTCCAAATATGAAGATTTCATTGTAGAGCCAGACGGCTTGCAAGCTACTTGTTCAGGGTTATATCACACAACGACTGAAATCATCATTGAGGAAGTCGCTACGGGGATATAATAAAAGCATATCAGATCCCCTTTTCCAGAATGATCAGTAACATTTTACATTGTGATTGAATGGCTGTAGTCATCACCAAACAAGACATACTAACCTGATCTGTACATCAAAATGTACATCGAGACAATCTCCGAATTTGACAGGTTTCCATGAAGCTGTTTCGACGGGTGTTGCATGCAATCAGGAGACGCTCCCCGGGCACCTGGTCTCTCTTCGGATTGTTGTTCATTCCGGAGTTCGCAGCAGTTCCTATGGGAATTCTCACGATTTGGCCATGCCTTCTCGACTTTGATGAGACTGAATGAGTGCATTTCAATACTTTTTGTAGTTTCTTTACAAATGTGCTATTTTTAGCAACAAATTTCCGGCATTTTTACCCAGTTTTCAAATAAGAGTAAATCTTGATTTTCATCACGAACCTATTAATTTTCCTTCATAAAATGATAAGATGACATGAATACTATATTTTCATATAGTTATCATAAAATCGTTGAAATTCCTTCATTCAGAAATGTCATGCCTTAAAGTTCAGCAAATCAAAACAAAAGTTACAGTAAAAAAGGGCATAAAATCAAGGCAAATTTCTTGCCCTTTTAAGTGCAATTTGTGCTTTTTTCATCACAAATAACTTTGAAGCAGGCTTCATAATTTGTTTTCCTTTGTTAAAACAAAATAAATATCATCTGATTAATAAAATTGATAAGAAAACTCAATTGGGAAAACAATTTTCCTCAAATTTGCCATTAAAAAATGGTTGCTATTGCAACTTTTGATGTGAAACCAAAACCAAAGGGGTCTGTACTGATGATATGATGAACAATAATGAATTTCTTTGAATTGGCAGGAAAAATGCTTTCCTTTTTTCTTATAATTTTCAAGGTCATTGACTTTAAGGTCAAGGTCATTTCAATTTGAATGCTTAAATATAACTGAAATCTGCAATTTCTCAGTTTTTATGTGTCAGTTCTTCATTTGCGCTTTTAGGGTAATAATGAATTGGGTATATGTTTATAAATTTTAATCTTATAAGAAGAGAAAAACTTACAATTGACTCTTAATTTCTAATAGAAAAAGCATTTTGATCAAAATGTAAGAAATTGATATTTTTACACCCTTTTCCTTCAAATGTATGTATAAATTGAGTATTTCAGAGATACAAATTTTCTGTGCAACTTATCCCTTTGAATAGGGGTATATCAAATATTATACTGTATGAAACAATTTTGATACGATATAATCTGATTTCTGAAATATAGCTTTTCAATTTTCATGAAAATCACGTTATTTTTGAAAAATTGGGTCATTTACAAAACATTGGCATTGACACAAGATCGAATGACCTTAGAGTGTTTTCAAGGTCAATTCGTATTATAATGTCTCTTATTGACACTGCTTAAGTTTTTTTTTTCTGCATGGTAATGGAGCAAAAATATATATAGTAATATAGACCGAGAACAGGCCAAAATTTTATTCTCGAGTTGGTATTTTGGCCTGAGACAAGGGCATTTGAAAAGTGGTAGAATTTACAATTATACAACATTTTTTTCAGAAACTGCTCATACCTTGAATTTTTCGGTCAGTTATGTAATGAGTTGCTTTTTTACATTTCTTTTATCATCATTTAATTCCTTTAAGTAAGATTTCTCATCACTTTTCTGTGTACAACTTTACTTTCACTTTCCAACTTGTTTATTATTAGTTCAAGTTTTCTCATGTTGATGACTTTTTGCTCTGAATTCTTTCATAGTTTTTGCTCACAAATCGAAATTATGCATATCAATTTCATATTGGGATGAAAAATACCGATACAAGTATTGAATATTTTCATAATCTAACCAAATAAATGAAAATATTAACTAGAATTGCTTGTATTTCTGTGAATGTATGGTTTTGAATTTGAACTGAAAAGACATCAGTACGAAACGTGCCGAAAAGTTGAAGAAGGAGAGTATTTTGAATCACAGAAAATTGAGAGGAATCTTACTTAATGGACTTGAAAATCGCAAAATCAAATAAACAAAGGTAAGTAAGGACACAACCAAGAGAAAAAATCAAAATATGAGCAGATTATGAAAAAACTGTATAATTTTAAATTCTACCACTTTTCAAATGCCCTTGTCTCAGGCCAAAATACCAACTCAAGAATAAAATTTTGGCCTGTTCTCGGTCTAATAGTAATATTGAACGAAATTTTGCCATAGTAACCGTTTTTTATGTTATTTTATGTTAAAATGAGAAATTTCTCCACTCTATTTTTTCAAAATCGTAGGGTGATGCTTTAAAAATGAAATGTATCTGAAGTCCAGATAACTCTGCTGATCTAATATTACATGCTGTAAACTAAGCAAAATCATGCAAATATGGGCACTTCTCTTGTAAAAAATTTGCCCCTTTCTGAGATCTCATAGACCACGTATATGAAAAGCATAGATTGATGGAGTGTATATTTTTTACATATTCATACATAAGAGGATACAATAATTTGATATAGAAATTTACATTTGACTACTCTACCCATTTTCATGAGAACGGATGCTTACTCCTCCCGGACACCTGGTCTATTTTATAGAAGGCGCTTTGGAAATTCACTTTAAAATTGGGTTTATTCAAACTGTTTGAGATTAAGTACTACTGTCGAGGATTCAATAGCCAAAAACGTGTCTAGTACAATAAAATTGGTACTAAAGACCATTTATCACAATAAAGACAAGTTCAACCACTAGGTTGGTATCGCTGCTGGTGGACTCTAAGTCCTCGAGGATATTGCTCGCCTAATTTAAGTGTTTACGTACTGTACTGAAATATATTCTAAATTTTCTCTCATAAAATTAGATCTAAATATCTAACCCTAAGGCCCTGGGGTATCTACCTCATTGCATAGCTCTGTCCTTAGCTTGGTCAATTTCTTCCTGATATTCTATTGTTAGACAGTAAGTGTTTTGAATATACTTCCCTGACATTGTCGCCATAGCACTTTCTATATACACATAACGTCAGACAGTGCATGAAGTTTATATATTTTCATTTCCATGCTTCATAAACATCGACGGCGGGTGCGGCTAGCCAACAGGGGATGCTTACTCCTCCTGGGTACCTGGTCCCACCTCTAACTTGCTAGTGGTCTGTCGATGCTTAATTTTGTGCTTTATTGTTAGTGCTGTTGAGATTATCATGAGGATCTTCTTAAACTCATTTGTGTCACACTTATGCCCTATGCCGTGTGGTGCTCATAAAAAGTTCCCCGCGAGGGATTTTACAGTAAGTGTTATGAATATATTTCCCTGACATTTTCGCCATAGCACTTTCTATATAGACATGGCGTCAGACAGTGCATGAATTTTAGATATTGATTTCATTTTCATGCTTAAACAACGACGGTGGGTATGGCTAGCCATCAGGGGATGCCTACTCCTCCCGGACACCTGATCCCACTTCTAGCTTGCAAGGGGTCCGTCGATGCTTAATTTTGTGTTTGCTTGTGAGTGCTGTTGAGATTATCTTCAGGATCTTCTTTAACTATTTTGAAAAAGGCTTTGTTTTCAATATTTTCAAAACTGTAAAAAAATTCAGACTTGGACACCATGGAAAGAATAAAGCCAATTTTAAATTTAGTGATTTATACTAATCTTCTCTACCAAAAATCTTTAAAATCTGTGACATGCCGTGCCACGGTCTTATTGAATTTATTTTGTTCAGAGAATTAGACTTGAAGTTAATCTATTTCATTTATAGATCGATATATCAATACATTGATCATTCTAAATGTAATTTCACGATGAAAAAAGATTTTGTATTGTATTACTTTAACATGTGTTGTTAGCTAGATAATTTGCTTATGTCCATTAAGATAAAACTGAGTCGATCTTTAAAAAGTGTACATGGTACATGCATGAGTGTAAATACAAACAATGGAAGCCTAGTCTATTGTCTTTTTCTATGCTATTGTGACAGATGGTGTGGTTATAAATCAATTAGAGTAAAGATGTTGGTAACCGGAATAAAATTCCGTCATAGTCATAAATGCGTAGAACATATCAAACATCTAAGGAACAAAATAGAAAGGTAATGGCAATCACTAATCGTAAGTTATATATTTCGTTAAGGAAGGTGTAATTTCTTGTTTCTTTTTATGTCATTCGGAAAA
This sequence comes from Pinctada imbricata, assembly GCA_033119305.1. Classification (NCBI taxonomy): domain Eukaryota; kingdom Metazoa; phylum Mollusca; class Bivalvia; order Pterioida; family Pteriidae; genus Pinctada; species Pinctada imbricata. The sequence goes on along the minus strand of VSWD01000012.1, from coordinate 44,750,940 downwards.
CGGGTTTCTAGATACTTCATATTTGCTGCCAATATAGATAAATTAATATATATAATAAGTTTGAGATTTAGAACTGATAACTACATTGCTGTAGAAATTATTCTCTTTTGGGATTTTTTTTCTGTTTAAACATAAGAGGAACTGATTTAATGTTCCACTTTTTTATAAGATAAACATCGAAGAAATACCAATCAGTTATTCAGTCTCAAAGTCGAGAAAGTAAGAGAAATTATAAGAAATTTAATCAGAACAGTTGCAAACCCCGTAATAAACAATATTCCGAAGTGAGACCAGGTGCCCGAGGAGAGTCAGCGTCTCCTGTTTGCATACACCACCCATTGCAACATTTCCATGAAAACTTGTCAGGCAAGAGGCAAAAGAAGGCCAAATTGCTCACCTGAGTTGCGAACAAAAAATGATAGTGGAAAATATGGTGGAGGCACCTGAGAACTTGCTTCTTTAAGGTTTTGTGAATTCTGTGCATCAATGGCCATATCTGTTGACCAATCGGCACGAAAAATACAAACATGGTAAAGGACCTTGAGTACATGTACTTGCTTCCTGTAAGGTTTCGTGAAATTCTGTGTAGCAGTTGCAGAGAAAAAGTCGAAAATACGTCAGCCAATCAGGGCCCTCGGCGGCCATATTTGTCGACCGACTGTTATGAAAAGCACAAACTTTGTAGAAGACTTTCAGTACTTGCATCCTGTAAAGTTTCGTGAAATTCTGTCTAGTGGTTGCAGAAAAGATATCGAAAATACGTCAGTCAATCAGAGCCCTCGACGGTCATTTTTGTTGACCGATCGGCACGAAAACACAAACGTGGTAAAGAACCTTGAGTACTTTCTTTTGGAGGGTTTCGTGAAATTACGTGAAGCGGTTGCAGAGAAGTCGAAAATGTAAAAAAAGTTTACGCTGGACGGACGGACGACGGGCGGACAACGGACGGCGCGCTATGGCAATAGCTCACTTGAGATTCGATCAGGTGACCTAATAAAAAGAACAGTGATTATACATGTAGGTACCAAATTAGTTGAGAAACAAAAATGCAATAAACAGGAGAAGACGGAATGTTGTTCTCACGAAAGGGAAGCAAGATATAGTGAAGGTGAAATCATCATGCTTGTCATACAGTGAGTATTTCAAATGGCTGTTTGCGTCGAAAGATAGAAGTTTATCCTAGTAGGAAGCGGATCTGTAACTATCGGTTTCTTCCTTCCTCCTCTAGTTCATTGGAATACAAATGTAGATTAATTTCATGTAGAATGATGATGTCGAGAAGACTACATCAGATTATTCATCTTTTTTTTTTGGGGGGGGGGATAGTTTAACCCTTCGACATTATTAATATAGACACTTTTTTCAAGTTGCAGTGTGGCCTGATGTTTGTCAAGTGTATTAATTACTTTGTTTTAGCCTTTTATCAATGTGACATCATATATTTATTTTTTGCTATTTCGGAAAGTAGCCATTTCACCGATAAATATCATCGAAATTAAAGGAGTTTAACATCTTGGCACTATCCCTCCAAGGCTATTTTGAACATAAATTTTATTTGGATATTCTACTGAATCGACCCTACAGGAAATTTGGAGCCGCGCACTCTCTGTTATGTAAATATAAAAATCTAACTTCAAAAAATTAAAGAGGGCGCTACTGAAATTATTTTGGTGGCTCCGCTGAAAGCAACACTGGTGAGAATTTAATATTCGAAACACGTGTCTGGTGCATGGAAATTGGTTTGGAATTTTCTTCAAGAAGGTATAAAGTTGGAACCCTTCGACATTCTTTATGTTCTACCTGTCAAGTACAATAAAATTTGGGCTATAGAACATAAAAAGTATAACCAGAATTATTTGCGAGTATCATATTTCGCGATTTTATGGTAAAATAGGGTTTCTTTATTTTTGCGAGAGTAATGTTTTTGCAATTTTTAAATTACTTAGAAATATGAACACATTATGCTTTATTACATGTTTCTTCCTTTCATTATTGAATTTTAATTTGTCCTGTCATAGGATTACACTCAATTCACTTCTCTTAATCTTTAATCAGAAATATATGCACAGCCACTGTAATTGCCTGAGATAAAGCTTTTAGGACGATTGTTATTGATTTCCGTATAAATGACAGTGTGACGTCATAACGCCCGACATAGCGGATGAATTTGAATTGAATATCATTAAGTTTAAAATCCTTTCCTATGCAATGTAGAAAGTAGGAATAACATGAAATAAAAAGACGAATTAAATATTAAAATCATCCCCACTAAGTCCTTACTTCTTTCAGCAACTGTGTCTTGACGATTACAGAATACGACATCAACAACTAGCAACAGAGGCAGGCGCAGCTACAATAGCTCTCTGTCGATTGATGTCACATCCTACACTCAACGGAATATTTCGAATGAAGATTTCTTGTCACATTCAGCGTTGTTCGTGATAATTTCAAAATAAACCACACATAAACAGTACACATTATAAGAAAAATCAATAAACTAAAGGTGTCAACATTTCATGATTTCATCGCGCTGCAACTGACTCAAACGGATTAAAGAAATGGGAATACATTCCGCAAACAAAATTAGTTCCAAACAGTCAACATCTAGAGAGAAATAAATAACTTGTTTGGTCATATTTGGTCATTATTCTATTGTTAAATTTCTAATTTGTAATACTTCATATATCACAATGCATTAATTTATGACATTTCAGTCATACTGAATAAGCGTGATGTTGCCATGGGGACACTCCCGCTGTTCCTTTCTAAAATTAACTCCCCTCCACATTCACTGGGTGAAAAAACAAGTTTACGCAATGCGTAAACTATATGGAAACTTTGCGGAAACCTGAAGTTTCCATATAGTTTACGCAAGGATTCCGTCGCTGAAACTCAAGTTTACGCTTTGCGTAACCCGACTACCCGCTCAAATTCCAAATGGTTTACACAAGCGTAATCTTGTAATTTCCATCAAGTTTCCGCAACTGAAACTTAAGGGCACCAACTTGCGTAATCAATTGAAACTTCAGGATTCCAGATAGTTTACGCATATTTTACCTTGCGTAAACTTGATTGCCGTTTTATGATATAAAGGTTCTGCTTGCGTAAACCATATGGAAACATGCGTAAACTATTTGGAATCTGAATCAACACAAGTTTACGCATTGCGTAGACCATTTGGAATCTTTCAATATCAAGTTCAGGCTAGCGTAAACCATATAGAAACTGACATTATAAAAGTTTTCAAATGTGTAATCTTGTTGAAACTTGCGTAAACCATTTGGAATCTGAATAAACACTGGTTTAAGCAGTGTGTAAACCATTTGGAATCTTACTATATCAAGTTCAGTCTTGCGTAAACCATTTGGAATCTTACTTGAGTCTTGCGTAAACCATTTGGAATCTTACAATATCAAGTTCAGTCTTGCGTAAACCATTTGGAATCTTACAATATCAAGTTCAGACTTGCGTAAACCATTTGGAATCTTACAATATCAAGTACAGACTTGTGTAAACCATTTGGAATCTTACTTGAGTCTTGCGTAAACCATTTGGAATCTTACAATATCAAGTTCAGTCTTGCGTAAACCATTTGGAATCTTTCAATATCAAGTTCAGACTTGCGTAAACCATTTGGAATCTTACAATATCATGTTTAGACTTGCGTAAACCATTTGGAAACCATGTGTATAAAAGTTTCCAAATGTGTAATCTTGTTGAAACTAGCGTAAACTATTTGTAACCTTGATGTTCTAAAGTTTACATAGTGTGTAAATTGCGAGGAACTAATGCTTCAAGTGTGATTACAGAATAAACCAGCAGAAGGTTTTGAAAACCATGTACTGATGTAGAAACTCAAAAGTTAACGAGTTTTTAATGCATCCCCAAATATCAAGAATATCTCGATATCAGCAAATTATTTTTCATCTACATTGCCTTATGTTACTGAAAAAAGACCAAATAATGTAGAATGAAACAAGTATTTAATTTTTATATTAATAATCATGTAATAAATTTATATATCAAAATGTAGCAAGAAACACATACAAAGGAAAAGAGTAGCCTAACATCATTTTCCTATTTTTCCATTTTGTCTAGATGTGAAAACTATTTTCAAAATCTGAGTATAATAAAAGACACTATTCTTGGACATAATTTCAAAAATCATGAAGAGGAAAAACAATATATGTTTATGAAACATTAATGTACTTCTGTCATCTACAATAATAGCTGTAGTCTGAAAAGTATGCAAAACTTCCAGGCAAAGGTCACTAGGTCAAGACAATTGGTATCACTAGGAATTTTTAGAATGGTCTTATCACTAGAAATATATTGTCAAATGAACAATGAAAGCCCTGTAACTAATCATTCAAAAGTTATGTCCAAGGTTAGTTTTAAAAAGAAGGTGGTCAAACTCTAAAGTCGAGGCCAAAATTTTGGTATCAGAGAGTAATGAGACAAGATTTCTCTTCAATTTGGTATCAGAGAGTAATGAGACAACATTTCTCTTCAATTTGGCCTTCCAGATATGAACATGACACATCCTTGGGTTCTGGGCATCAACTTTGTGACTATACATGTATTATCTAAATTTATGAAAGGGATTAAAAGTTATAAAACATAAATGATTGTATGATAGATGGACAACAGACCGGGTAATTCCTATTAATCAAAATATAATTCCTTAAATTCTGTTTACATGTGATATATGTCCCTTAACAACACTGATTATATTATGCATGTGTTGAAAATTGATTTGATAACTTCAAAGTAAAATATCCACATAATGTCAGTATGTTACAAATTTGTAACCATTTCAAAAATTTGTCACTATTGATGATATTGGTCTGCTAGCCACACAAATTGTGCTGAGGTTAAATTTCCCTGAATTAACTGCATCAGCTCATGAATCTTCTTTAGATGCTGAAAATAAATGCAAAGTAACAATTTATAAATACATGCAACAATACAAGAGAACAGAGAACAATAATCGTTAAATACCAGAATTCTCTGATGAGACTGAAGCTCTCCTGGTTGTTTGCTTAAATAAATCTAAGTGACACCCATTTTCCAGGACCCCAGGGATCAGGGTCTAAAACAAAATACAAGACCAGAAAATGATTGATGTAATGGAAAAGAATTACTCTCTAGTCTCTACTAATTATACTTATTGAGAATTGGTGCTCATAGAGTCTGGTGCTCATAGAGTTATATAGGGGAAAATGACCACACCCATTTTCCAAGACCCTGGGGGTCAGGGGTTCAAACAAAATACAAGGTACATATCTACTGTCCTGTTCATTAAATACAGAGCACCCTGTTTTGTATATTTTCTCAGCCGTCTTAGGAATGTTCCAAATATTTATTGTCTCCGTAGATTGAACTCCTTTAGTCGTCACAGAAAATGTGCATGAACTCACCTTTTCCACTGTATTTAACCTGCCATACGAAAAATAAAATGTCTACGGGAAATTCCCATGTTAATTTCAGCCTGCCACCATATTGTTCTCTGTACAAACAATGGTAAACATTGACGTCATGGTGTCCCGCATCATGCATTTTAGTCGTTTTTACTATAGAAAATTCACACAGACATTATATTTTCCGTCGTATTTTTTTTACTAAGCAATGCACAACCAAAAAGGAGGCATTTTCTCTTAAACTAAAAGAGTTCGATAGACTGGATATCAATTTTTAAGTTGACAACATTATACTTCAGAGAAAATCGCCAAAACAGGGTGCTCTGGATTTAGTGAACAGGACAGTAGATCAAAGACTATGAATAATGAGAAATCAATTATCTTTCAGTTACAGCAGTTATGGATATTACGTAGAATTCTTTTATATTCTTGCTTTTCCACTTGATAAAGGCCATGTGGCCGAAAATTTGTGGATATAGAGTGTTCATTGTTATTAGGGCTGTGACGATTCACCACGGTTCTCGATTCACCGTGGTTATTGATTCACCGCGGTTCTTGACGACGGTTCGATACACAATACAAGAAGAGGCCGTATGGTTGACTTATGGCTCGTTTTCGGCATTTAGTTTTATCTTTAAAAAATCAACATGGCGATGCTCGACGCCGAGTCGTCGAAGATTATCTCTGAGTTTTGTTTTTGTTTTTTCTGGTCAATACCATACTTCTCGAATCATTCAAATTATGAATGATCTTAATTTGTTGTTGTTTTAATAAAATATCTGATGAATTACAGAAATACCTTCATATCTTATATCTAGATATGACGACGACAATGAGGGTATGGGCCGTATGGCATTAGCTCTCCGGACTTTTTCGTCCCAGCGAGCTAAAAATGTTGTATCGTGATTCGAATCATATCGTGAGTAAATGTTGCAATACATATCATATCGTGAGCCCTAATTGTTATTTATTAATTATAACTTGATACATGTATAACCAAAAAAAAAAAAAAAATAAATAAAACACCGCTAAAGACGGTATGGCCGGATTGCAAAGTAAGTTTTTGTCACCAACTGGGTCAAGGTCACTAAGTCACTAAGTCAAATATTACAGCATACATTGAGAGGTCTTGTCAGAGGCAACCTACATGTACAGTCATATTTTAGCAGATCGGAGATATCCCACTCCCCACCGAAAGGGTGGAATTCGAGTGGGGAATTTTAGCATCTTCACTCAGTCAGTGGCAATCCACTCCCCACTCACCACGGTGTCACCCAGCTCACCTGTACAGGTGTTAAACAATTTCTTTGATCCTAACCGCGCACAGGTAACATCGCCAGTCTACTTTTGTTGTTCACCATCTTTGTTTATTGAATATTCCTAGCAGTGAATCGGATATAAAAGTTAAATGTTTTTCTAAGTTAGTATCAAAAGTTTTCAGAATGAACTAGACCAAGAAAAAAAGGAATTGGTTCTCAGGCCCCACCGCATACGCATTTGATTTTTTTTTCAACCAAAAAAACGTAAGAAAGTAATCGTAAATTCCGGAATTCGGCAAGGTACCAAATCGAAACACATGTAAAAAAAAAATCCCGTTTTCCAGCTAATTACCGTCTTCACCTTTTCACCTGTCAGTCACTGTAAGGGAGATAGTATGGAGTGTTATTTTAACACTACCGTGGATACCCCTGTGTAGAATTTATGCAACGATATTGATTTTTTAAAACTAAAATAGATAGTCCGAAGTAGGTGTATTCCATGTCGTGGCATTAAACGATCGATTTGACCAACACGTTTTAATTATGCCTCGCTAAAATATCGAATTATAAAAATCATTTTGTTGGTTTCTTCTTCATTTTTTAATGACCGGTCGTTGGTATAAAACTGTTGTGCGACTCAAAATTATCAAATGATGAGCCGATCAAACATTGATTTATCCTCTATAAATTACTGAACATGAAAAACGGAGGCTTGGCATAGAATTTTATGCCAATAAAAATGACCGTTTACTTCCCATCCGTATCATTCAGTCCCGATCCAAAGATTGAAAAGAAAAAGAACAGACATATCGTGGCCGATAAGTACAAAGCAGTGAAGCTCCCGGAACAGAGGAACCCCCCCCCCCCTTTCCCCAGATATAGATTGCCAAGAAATTCGCAGTCCCAAATATCCAACATCTTCAAGAAAAGGGATGTCATCCGCGAAATTCCAACCCAGACTAGCAAAGACGTCGATCTGGCAAGACAGTTGACATCGAGGGAGCCCCGACCCAGTGGTTTACGGAAACCGTATCAAGAGAAATCCCCCTATCAGGCCCTGTTCTGACAGAGAAGGCGACAGACCTGGTTGAACAGCTGAACGAGCCTAACTTCTCCACAACCAATGTCCGACTAGAGGGACAGAAGTCCTGGGATAACATCGAATTCAAGAGAATTTACGGAATAAGGACGCCGATGACGGAGCAGGCACTACGTTGAAAACATAGCTAACGTAAAATATTGATTTTCTCTATGACATTCTTTTGTATTCTTGTTCTGTGCCTGAGATTTAAATTTCTAACGTCCACTTTTATCTTATCTAAATGTACATGTACTTGTGTATGCGTTCGTCCGTAAAATTTTCATGTCATTTCAAGTGGTCATTCATTGAATACAAATTGAAGTAATAAATCTGGGCAGAAACATCAATCACACGGCTAGAAAACAAATTACCGGCATCAAAGATGTCAACAGATTCCAATTTGCAGTTGTTCTGAAAATGTTTAATGAAAAAAAATGCATGCCGCATATGATCTGAAAAAATTAGGCCTGAGAACCAACTTTTTTTTTTTGCTTGGCCTTATTCTTCTGCCCCCCCCCCCCCCCTTTTTTTTCGGGTGAATTACAATGAACACCAGTAATCATGGTAATTGAGATTTGACATTTTTTTAATTTGACTTTTATTAAGATTATTTGTGCGATGTTTCCTGTGTTTGCAATTGTCTTTTAAATGCTAATAAACTTTATTTAGTTTATTTTGGCCAGACGACTCAGATTTATTTTGGCCAGACTGACAACTAAAATTTTCAAACTGAGAGTGTGCATGAATTTAAAACACCATATAAATGGTACTGGCACGACCGGTCAGTAAAATTGAAGTCAAGTAGGTTTTGTTCTGTATTGGCTTTTGGTGTGCAACACACTGACAAGTTTTTAAAATGGAATTGGAATCGCACTCTGTGAATTTTGCACAATAAAAGCAAAAATGTTAATTCTTTTTTTATTTCTTTTTTTTTTTTATTTCTTTTCTCTCTCTTTGAAAATAACGATAATTGTAAGATAAGCCGGGAAATACAACAGTAATAAATCATGACGACAATTTTCTGCAAAAGAAAAATAATAAGGTGTTTACGGATTTATGAAGAAGTCTACAGCGGTCCTATTGGTCCTATTACAGCCCCCCCCCCCCCCTCTCGTCTATTAGAAATATATCAGTGACGTGCTTACTCTGTTGAAATCATACCTGTTACCCCCTCGGGCAGTTCAGCTCGTTTTACCTGGCGGCATGTCGGTAACATGCTTAGTCCTCCGCAGATTTAAAAGAAATTTTAAAGATGTGAAGATTATAAAAACTGCAAGGAATCATTCTGTGATAAAATTTAATGTTGAGCTCCTTATTTTTATATGAAGCTTTTGTTAATAATAAACGAATCTAGATATACATGTACATTATTCATATTCGACAACAAAAGCAACACATTTTAGACAAAGTTTTGTTACGTAGTTTCAAATTGCTCACTCTATGTATGAAATAGAAATATTCTTTTTTCATACCCAAAACGAATGAAACGATAATTCTTTTTAATTTATTGACAGCTGATCTCTTTCCTGAGTTTCCTCCGTCTCAATTCGGATGACCAAATACCTTTAAATCGAAAGTATGTTCCCTCTCTCTTTCCCATATTTTTCATGCATTTTGTTTTAGGGTAGGGCCACACTTAAAAAAAAAATTAACTTGTGATTGCAGTTCCTTCGTCCATCTCGTTAGTTCGTCAATGAAGAAATACATACTTTGATTTTGGGGGACTCCAAATATAACATTCGAGCTTACCTCTAAGAAGATTATGAAACTTGAGTCAGAAGCATATTTTGGAAGGGGAGGCCAGAAGGGGGCGCTTGGATTTTCCGTCTTTCTATTTTTTGTTTGCTTAGAACAGCAGAAAACCAAGGGAGCACGGAGGTGGACCGGGGAGTTGGGAAATGATATGAAAAAAAAGAGATCTTTAAAATGTGCGATTATTGTATTTCTTTAAGTCGTACAAATATGATCGTTGTTTCCAATATTCTCTTCTTTTTTCCTTGTGCAGATTGAATCATGTTACATGTATAATTTCCATTTAGCATTGTGTTATGGATTTGATACTAAAATATTTCCATTCGTCCTCCCGTCACTTTTCATCTACATGTACATGTAGATAGACTTCTCGGTATTTGACAGGAATGATATCCGCACTGTTTAAATATGGAATTACAAATGCAAAAGCAAGGATTTATAAGTCCTTGGCAAAAGGAAGATGGCCATAAAAAGAATGCTATCATGCGCGGATATACATGTACACGCAGACGGGGTAAGGACCGAACCCCCCCCCCCCTCTTACGCCCTTTCCCTACAACAATCACCATCTTTATCTGTGGTCCGATTCATAATAATAGGGAGTAACGACCAAATGTAAAGCAGAGATAAAGAGAAAAAGTTTTCTAAATCAAGATTTACTGATATATCAGGGGGGGGGGGGTCGATTTAAATTCATCATTAATTTTGGTACCATATCTTTAAAAAAAGTATACTACCAGGAATGTGTGTTTTCGAAAAAAAAAAAAATAAAGCTTTATAATAAATATGCAAAAATAAGATTTAAACATACATGAATTTATGAAAAATAAAAATGATCTTTCATCCCCCTTTCTTTCTATTCTATCTGTAGATAATACCCGGCGATGTTTTTACGCTCGGGTGAACATGCGGTACCTTTTAGGTACTTTGCATGTTTTATTGACAGGTGTGTATACTTGTCAAATCACCTTTGTTAATTGGGTAATAACCGTACATGTATGAAACGTAGGCATAGAAAACTCCACAATCAAACACATCAAAATCCAGCCAATTTTTTGACCGATAAAAAATGAATATATTTCTATAAACTCTTAAAGAATTATATAAAATTTATTTAAACAAGATTTTATACATTGCAATCATTATTGAAGATGTATAAGGAAATGAATTGTCATTGAACGAGTTACGCTCTGATTTTATAGAGTTTAAAAGAAAGACAAGGTCGTCTACTTTTCCGTCCTTAGAAAAGTGTTGGCCCTTTTGTTGGAAGCGGACATGCCCCTCGCACGGCAGAAGTAATAAGTCATTGTTTCAATATATAGAGACTTCTATACATTCGAGATGTCCATAATTCATACAATAGTCATATATTTTGAAAATTTTCATCGGTCATAAAAAAAAAACACATTCGGAAAAAAAACGGAGCAAACTTTCGAAAAAAAAAAATTAAAACGATCACCAACAACAGTTTTTGAATGAAATATTCATATGAAAACTTTATTTTATTTCGTGAATTTTTAGTACATATCTACATGTCGTTAATGCCGCCCTTTTTATTTCATGCATATTTGAAATACTCGGAAAACGATTGTTTAAGCAATGGAACGTGAAATATATCAGGACTTTCTTTTAAATTCTGTACATGTATGAATGACTCAATGAGCTCACATACAAGCAAATTCTCATTTTAATCAGAAAGAGTTTTTGATCCATAAAATATTGCTATAACAAGTTTAAATCTGTTGCTTAGAAATATTTTTCCATTCGTTTTCCTTCAATGTCTCTAGAATCAACCTGGACGTTATATCAGGTGAGATCAATCGTGTATTACAATTTCACAATAAACAATGATATACATGTACTCTTGTACAGGTGCAAATCCAGGTGGAGTGGGGAATCCTGGTGGGGAGTGGGGAGTGGGATTTCACTCAGGTAAACGGGTGGATTTCGAGTGGGAGTCATTTCAGTGGGGAGTGGGATATCTCCAATCTGCTAAATTACCACTGTATAATATAAACCAGGAACTTTAACCAAAGTCTTTAACTAGGTCAAAGTCCAAGGTCAAGGTCACTAGGTCCAATGTTACGGCATAAATTGAAAGGTCTCGTCATGGGCAACCTAAATGTATAATATAAGGTTTCTACTGCATACAATTTCTTAGATTTTGCTTAAACCAAGAACTTTAACCAAAATCTTTAACTAGGTCAAAGTTCAAGGTCAAGGTCACTGGGTCAAATGTTACGGCATAAATTGAAAGGTCTCATCATTGGCAACCTACATGTATAATATAAAGTTTCTACTGCATACAGTTCCTTAGATTTTGCTTAAACCAGAAATTTAACCAAAATCTTAAACTAGGTCAAAGTCCAAGGTCAAGGTCACTAGGTCCAATGTTATGGCATAAATTGAAAGGTCTCATCATGGGCAACCTAAATGTATAATATAAATTTTCTACCGCATACAGTTCCTTAGATTTTGCTTAAACCAGAAACTTTAACCAAAATCTTTAACTAGGTCAAAGTTCAAGGTCAAGGTCACTGGGTCAAATGTTACGGCATAAATTGAAAGGTCTCATCATTGGCAACCTACATGTATAATATAAAGTTTCTACTGCATACAGTTCCTTAGATTTTGCTTAAACCAGAAATTTAACCAAAATCTTAAACTAGGTCAAAGTCCAAGGTCAAGTTCACTAGGTCCAATGTTATGGCATAAATTGAAAGGTCTCATCATGGGCAACCTAAATGTATAATATAAATTTTCTACCGCATACAGTTCCTTAGATTTTGCTTAAACCAGAAACTTTAACCAAAATCTTAAACTAGGTCAAAGTCCAAGGTCAAGGTCACTAGGTCCAACGTTATGGCATATATGAAAGGTTTTGTCATGGGCAACCTATATGTATAATATAAGGTTTCTACTGCATACAGTTCCTTAGATTTTGCTTAAACCAGGAACTTTAACCAAAATCTTTAACTAGGTCAAAATCCAAGGTCAAGGTCACTAGGTCAAATGTTACGGCATAAATTGAAAGGTCTCATCATGGGCAACCTTCATGTATAATATAAAGTTTCTTCTGCATATAGTTCCTTAGATTTTGCCTCAACCAGAAACTTTAACCAAAATGTTGACGGCAGACGGACGGACGGACAGACGGACGGACATCGTCAATCTATAGACCGGAATTGCTTTGCAATCCGGCCAATAAAACCTATGTTTGTGAAACATGAATGCCCCCGTTGGCATCTTTGTCAGTAAAACTGATGAAAAGTAGTTTCACATTTGAGGTAAAGGTCACAAGGTCAAATTAAGTATCAATGGAAAAGTCTTGCCACATGGAATTCATATGTGAAATATGAAAGCCCTATCACTTACCATTCAAAAGCTATGCCAAAGATTAAAGTTTTTCAAAAGTAGGTCAAACTCCAAGGTCACAAGGTAAAAAATTTTGGTATCCATGGAAAGGTCTTGTCACAAGGAATACACATGTGAAATATAAAAGCCCTATCACTTACCATTCAAAAGTTATGCCCAAGGTAAAAGTTTTCAAAAGTAGGTCAAACTCCAAGGTCACAAAGTCAAAAATTTTGGTATCCATGGAAAGGTCTTGTCACAAGGAATACACATGTGAAATATGAAAGCCCTATCACTTAACATTCAAAAGTTACACCCAAGGTTAAATATTTTTCAAAAGTAGGTCACAAGGTCAAAAATTTTGGTATCCATGGAAAGGTCTTGCCACAAGAAATGCACATGTGAAATATGAAAACCCTATCACTTACCATTCAAAAGTTATGCCCAAGGTTAAAGTTTTTGCGGACAAACAGACAGACATACAGACAGACCAAAAGTGAACTCTGTAAAGTACGATTCAAATCGAACCGACCAAGCACGAACCGAGGGTAACCAAATTTTCAGTAAACCGTGACAGCCCTTACGAAAACCCATCAAAGTATCATGTACGTACTGTAATGTACTTACTGCTATCTTAAACTAGATAACATTTTCATTGCAAACATGGTAAAGGTTCATGCCAGTCATCCTCTACCTAGTGACAGCAAAATGATGACCTGTAAAGTGTAAATAAAATCAGATTTCAAGCTTAAATACTTTGTCACATTCTAGAAAGATTAGACCTACCTGAATCTATAAGTAATTAGAGAGGTTTAGTTACAAGTTCTTTCAACGTGTACATATGACGTACATGTACACGTCACAGTTTGACGTCACAATCCGAAGACGTCGTTTAGTTACACGTACGAATCGGAGTAGGTATAGGTATAGCTATGTAGTAAGGTGTACGTTAAGCTTGCTTCTTTTAAATCAGTTTAGTCTGCGAGAAAAATACATTGAGATTCGTAAAACCTCGACGCAAGGAAAGTTAGAATCCTAAACGTGCTTTATAACACAGAAAACTGGAAGTTCGATCAATGACAAGTCTGGAATTTTTCATAGAAGTTACCCGTTCTGTCGTTACGTGTAGAGTGTCGTTTACACGTCCATAACGTGTAGCTATACGTCATGTCGTTACGTCATTTGAACAAAGATCGCAGGAAGTGATGACGTAATACGTACACGTCGCGCTAAAACTTGTAACTAAACCTCCCTAATATTAAGTTGGTGTGCATATAAGTGTAGATTTCAAAGAACAGACTGATTTTTATAATTGAAAAGTATAATATTGAAAATATTGGTTGTATATTGCATTTTATCATGTCACAAGGGGGAGGGATTGTATAAGTGTGTTTTGACATCAATTTTGTATGACAGACAAGTACATGTATATACATAAATCTCATGTACATAGAAAAAAGAGAATCTGTTTACCAATTGAAAAAAATAATATTGGCATACCATTGATCCTTCATGTATATTGTGCAGCATCTTTTACAGAAAGGGCATCCTTTTCGAAGCCAAAAGTCCAACATATCAGTGACCACTGAGTATCATCTTGTACATGTAGTAAGGTGGAGATCCATCAACGCTACAAAGAGGAATCCAAAATTAAATTTCAATGTTTCAGATCTAAATTTTTTTATATAATCAGTCTGAATGTTTCCACATAACAATATTTCCTCCAAATTGGCTAGAGTTATCTCCCTCCTTGAACACATTGAACTACAACCCCATTGGACTCTTCGGAACTAGCCATGCTAACTGTTTGCGTTCTTGAATAAAGACACGCCCCTTGTTATTGAAAAAAATGATGACACGATTTATTCAAGCAATTGGTGATGAATAGTCATTCTCTGAAGTGCTGACACATCAAAATATTCAAAACAACACTTATTATGATAAGGAAGGGTAACATATCATGCATCTTCTCAAGACAAATGTACAAAACCACTGGACCAATGAGAATCGACCTTAAGTGTCCTGATTAGCATATGAAGCGAAGGTTCGAAAATAAAACGGACACGCCCACAGAAATCTGCCGAAGACGCTGGCGTAAAATATTTAGCAATACCTTCTTATGTTTCATAGATATGTCAATTACTTGATTATGTAGCACAATCGAATGAAAACTATCGAAATATGTGTGCTGATTAATTGGCTAGTGATGACAAATTCTCAAGAGACATAAATTTTGAATGCTCACTCAACATGCTAGATGGCGCTCAGAGAATTGTGGGAAATATAAAATTTTTGATTTGAGATCCAACAAGGGGGAGCAAAAATTATGTATGCTTGTTTTGAAGAGATTGATATTGCAATACGCATTGGATCAACCCATCATGGGATCGGCCGAGCCCGGTGTCTGCCCAGTATTCCGAAGGTCCGATAGTTCGAGGGCCCATAAAGCTGAAGGTCCGATAAATCGACGGCCCGATAATCCGAAGGCCCGATAGACCGAAAGTACTGCATTCCAATATACAGAAGGATCCATAATCCTAAGTACCTAAAAATCCGATATTTTGAAGGTCTATTAGAACATAAGTTTAGAGGTCCGATAGTAAGAAGGCCTAATGGTTCTATGGTCTGATAGTCCGAAGGTTTGAAAGTCTGAATGCCCTGTACATATACATGTAGATATGAATTTGATACAAGATACCTGACTGTACAATTGAAATTGATAGATTTAGAAATCTAAATGGAGGGGAGGGGGCTGAAAGAGATATTATCAAGGAACTTGAATTGAATATATACCCAAATGAGTTAAAGAAGATCCTGACGATAATCTCAACAGCACTCACAATAGAGCACCAAGTTGAGCATCGACAGACCCCTAGCAAGCCAGAGGTGGGACCAGGTGCCCGGGAGGAGTAAGCATCCCCTGTTGGCTAGCTATTAAAAAAAGATTTTAAAAGGTAACAAGATAAATCATAAAGAAATGATATCATCACAAGGAGCTGTTGTTTGAAATAGATCTCTGCAATCGCACGTAAGTAAAAAAAAAAAAGGAGGGGGGTGCAGTTCAACAGCGCAAATGGTCCTAAACAACTAAGTTATTTAGGAAGTAGTGAAGAAATATTTGTAACAAGATCTAATTAACTGTCACAATGTGGCAAAGATATGGCTATACTGCCGAAAGCCATCGATCAGTATGTCGGAAATTAGTTGTCTGTTTAAGTCAACCAAAAGAAAAAAAAAAAAAAATAACGAGGACGTCCTTATCAAAAAGCTTACAAATGACAAATATGGTTTAGGAATTTTATTGATATTCGGACTATTGGGTCTTCGGACTATCGGGCCTAATACCTATAATACTTAAAAAAGCTAAGAAATAAAATCATGAACAATTTCTTTTTAAATCTGAAATTGGTTTGCAGCTATGAAAATGCTAGGTGGCCCTAAAGACCCTATCTGTTTTTCACGTCCCCCCCCCAACTCAAATCATATCCTGTATCCACCCCTGAAGAATGGTTCCAGGATCTTTCGTCATGTTTGTACCTATTCCTGTTTGTACCAAGATTTTTCGTACGGGATCTTTCATACCTGTTACTGAGATCTTTCGTACATATTGCAGAAAAAAAAAGATTATGTTTCTGCTATATAGAGCTGATTTACTTGAGCTCCTCAAAATTTGATAGTGGGATCTTTCGTACTTATGTCTGGTGTTTGACCATTGTCGGAAACCCACGCTTGGTCACGCAAGCTCACCTCCCGTGGGTCATAACGATAGAATTTTCGCTGGATAGCATTACAAAAATCTAATGCGAGTACTTGTTGGTTAATTTGTTATCGATAGCAAAATATCATCTATTTTATTTTTCCATCAACAAAAGATGACCTAAATAAGGCCTAAAAAAATAATATGTGTGTTTCCCATAACATGCTAAAATAAAAGAGGGTAGGTCGGTCGGATTTATTTTTTTTTTTTTGAATTTTTTTTTTTTCATCTACTTTTGTAGCCTTGTTTAGAATAATAATTTAAATGTGATTTAAATGTATCATTGAATCGTGACCTTCAAATATGTGTTGTCTGTCAAATACATGGAGAAATCATCAGTAAACACAGACATGTTAAACCACGTAGAAAGAAGGGGGGGGGGACTCGGGAGGTCATTTTGTGTCTGTAACCCATGGCAAACAGCAAAATGTTTATGTTACTGAGCATTTTAAAACTGGCTTCCCAAGCACGGTGACCTTGAATCTGCATTTTTATTACGGTATCTATACAGAACCCAATGTTTTTTTTCCTAAAAGTGACCATGACCTTTGACCTGTTTATCCAAAATCAAAAGGCTTCTCTTCCTGATTATAAAGCATATGGTCAAATTGGACCTTTGACATTTCCGTCAAAATCAATGAGCTTACTTCCATATTCAGTATTGATCCCTATATTGTCGAGTTACTATATATTAATGCAATGTCTCAAATAAGAGCCGAACTTCATAGGTAGTGCCCTCCTCAGGTACGGCCATAAAATTAGAACATACTCGCCGTTAACGTCAGTAGAGATTTCATCAAAATGGGAATACGGTTACTTGCATTTGACGTTGAGTTTGTAGCCGGCAAGTGCTGATTTTAGGGTACAAACATCCGTTTTTTCTGGTTCCAGTAACGTGTTGCAATAATTGTAACGTCAGAAGCACGTTATCCCTATTCAGAACGACATGGAGGCGTGTGGTTAATCTTTTCGTACTAAAATTTTATTTACAGGCGTGAAAATGTCGAGATGTAGTCGTTCTATTGTACTTCTTTAACATACGTTGCCGTAAAATGACCCGTCGCGCTGCGTTGAAAACAACTAACGCACTTTATAGTTACCGAAATATTTATCGCGTACCTTGTATTGGGACAGGTTTTTTTAAACATATTTTACAGTCCTGACAACTAAATTTCCTTTTGAGCGCATTCAATTTTCATGTTAACCTGCAATAGAAATTGAGAAAAAAAAAAAATTTTATTTAGATACGACGAATATTTTTTTTTACGGAAGTAGGTGGCGATTTTACACCAAGTAGGAGGTGAGAAATCGAAGGTCGCCGACTGAGTTAATGAGAACCCCGAGTCGGACTGTTAGTCTGTATGTTTTTATACAATCAATCAATCAATATACAATCAATGAGTCAGTACAAACGTTGTCAGGCGTTAATCCTTTTATGGGAAAAAAAGGAAGCCAGCCCGGTGGCGCCGTACAATATAAAGTAGCGTTTCGAGAGAGAAGTTAAAGATTACTTTGTATTTTTACAAAATTTCAAAAAATGGAAGAATAAAAAAGAATGGTTTTGCAATAGATAATGTTAAAAGGCAGGTAAAATTACACCAAAATCGGTAGATTTAACATCTCTGGCATGCATTTCATAAAGCCCGACGATCATAAAATTGGCGTGAAAAACCCAAATGCAACTAAAAATCGGGAAAAAAACGTTAGGGTCGGCGGCTTTGAGTAGGGTCGGTCGGGTGATGGGAAACAAAGGTATTTTTTCTTTTGGCCTAATCATGATAATGTTGACAGTGATTAATATTTGTTAATTTTAGGAGTTACAAAACAATATTGCTTACATAGTGGCTTTAAATGGCTAATTCACTGACAAGTAATCGCATCAGATTTTTGTAATGCTATCCAGCGAAAATTCTGCTGATATGACCCACGGGAGAGCTTGCGTGACCGAACATGGGTTTCTGATGATGGTGTCAGGGATGAAAATTCGTTGAAATTTTCAGGGGCCAAGTGGGCTCCTAAGTCAATAAATTTAGGCGCCCACATCAAAACGATTAGCCCACATCAAAATGTATCTAAATTTACATTTTCAAATTTAAGCCCAAACCCCCTTCTCTCCTTGTACAGTGTACATCACTACTACATGTCGAGTTTATTTCAAGTACAAGTACCTTTAAATAAATCAATAAATACAGGTAAATCCAATTATAAACATATTACGTACACGTCAGTCGGTCTCCAGACAGTGACTTTGTGTGCTTTTGGAAACATTAGTTAGTTTTGGTATATACATTTGTACTGATCTAAAATTACAGTACGTCTTTACAAGGAAATAAGAGAGATCTATTCATTTTCCGCGAGAAAGCGAACCGAAAATTTGTCAAATACCCATGAGTTTTTGTTTCCAAACGTTAGTTACGGCAACTATGATACAAGAAAAAAATAAAGATTGGAATTTTACGGTCGCCAAGTGGGCGATAAGAAAAAAATTTTTGGTAGTCCACACTGAATTTTTAGTCGCATTGGCGAGCGGGCGAGTGCTTATTTGCATCCCTGGGTGTTTGACTGTCTCACAAGTTTATTGGAAAATCACCTATTGGTACGAAAAATCCTGATAATTGGAACGAAAAGTACAAAAGAACTCAATACGAAAAGACTAGAGTTGTAAAATCAGAAAAAAATTTACTATCAATTATCGGAAACTATTGGAGGAGTACATCGATATCAGAATCAGACTTTTTTACTTTAAAATTGTTATATGTTTTGTATCTTCAGAAGGAGAATACTAAGGGCGTACGTATGCATGTAGATCTTGCAAACAAAGGTATTTATCTCGAGGTTTGCTTTAGACATGATAGAAAGGGGGCCTAGCTTCCTTTTTCTAATTCTATCAAAGACAAAACAGTCCCATGCTGCGGACTTAGTACTGCTGGGATATGGATAAATCTGCTCCTCCTCAACCGGTACCTTTGCCAAAGCGATCGCGTCTAGTTTTTAGTTTTGAATTATAGCAAAGACTTTTCGCACTGAGATATAGAGATCATTTCGTGTAACTTCAACAGCGACAATCAATTTTCGAAATCATTATCGATAGTCAGCACTTTTCAAGATTCAGCGACTATCATTACAACACTAGAAAAGACAACAATATGAAAAATCCTGACGCCCTGAAGAACATGTATCTTTAAGTTTACCCAATCCTTCCCATGGCAAAGGCCGAAAGGGAAAGGGGGGGGGGGGGGGTAAGCTTGCAACAAAGTAAACAAAGATTTTACCTGATACATGTTCCTTATTAGGAGGAAGTAATCATATAAATATGTCTAAATATATAAAAAGTGATTCAAATAGTCCACAGGATCGCCGCAAAATAAAAGCAAGAACAAGAAAAATCAGCGCGTGGGTCGAACTGACCAAGCCGGCGTCTTTATTTTGGGAAATGCACATTAAAAAGTAAATATTAATGAGTTAGAAATGCATCTTACCATTTATCGCCATGGGATTACCCAAATAAACATGTTTTGTTTAGTTTCTTCGTGGGAAAACAACTTTCAACCCGCTTCTGAGTTTCCTCTGTATACAAATAAAATGCTCGCCTCTGATTGGTCAATATTTGATTTGAAATTGTGCTAGCGCGAACACAGAGCCCGCTGTATTTTTCGGCGTTTTTTCACTCTCTCTTTTCTTTCTTTTCTTTTTCTTTTTCTTTTCTTTTTTTTTTTTTTGGATTGTTCTGTTTTTTTTATTTCATATACATATATTTTGCCATAATGAATAATTTTATTTTAAACCTCGAAAAGAAAATAAATATTCACTAGGCCTAGAGGTGATTAGCAGGTGATTTTGTGTTTCCAGCTCGGAGATCCAGACAATATTCAGTGGCGGATTCAGGGGGTGCGGAGGGGGCGCCCCCCCCCCCCGGCACTGACCCCAAACTTTCCAAAAACAGGTATATTTTGGCCCATTTTCAATCACAATCGGCAAAATTAGCCCCTTGACCCCCGGCAAAGGGGGCGCTGGATCCGCCATTGATATTGATCGAGTATCAGTAGCGGATCAAGCGCTCCTTTTGCTGGGGGATCAAGGGGCGAATTTTGCCGATTTTGTCTTTTGTTTTTTCTGTAAATGGACCAAAATGTACCTGGTTATTTGAAAATTTGGAGTCAGTGCCGTGGATAGACGTTCTTCGTATTTTTTTTTTCACTAGTATATCTACATATTTTTTTTAAGTTGCCATCTTGATATTTATATGTTGTTTATGATAAGGAGAGGGCTTATGTAATGTTGTTATAACTTTTGCCCCATCCTATTTCATGTTATTATGAAATAAAATATGTTAAAACTAAAACATATTTTTTTTCTTGGGGGATGCTGTCCCTTGGAATCAAAATATGTACAATTATTTACGTTCATAGACTAGACTTGAAGTCTCGGGAGGGACTGGACCAAACTTGAAAAACTATATCCACCCCATATATTGTATTTTATGATTGAGGGCGAAGCTGGTCCAATCGGCATTTCAAAGCTCAATTGATGAAAAAATTGTGTGAGAAGACAATGAATTCTTTTCGACGAATTGTCCTGTTTAAATTATATTGTATTTATATACTGTATTTATGAAAGAGATTAATTTATGACTGAGAAGTGTCCCACTTGTCTTGTGTTTCATCAATACGTCAGAAAGTCACAATAGGGCAGACCTTTTTCGTGTTTATAACTTCATTTTAAAAAATACAAGTTGTCTTCTTGTGTGATGGTGGGAGCCGGGGGATGGGCCTAGGGGCAATTTATTAATGAGATCCCGGATAGATCTGCAATCCCCCCTTTCATATTTAAGCGTACAGACGATCGTACATGCATTCATGAAGGATCGAACATGAAAAGCAAAGTAATCGATTATCAATTCTCTCTCTCTCTCTCTCTCTCTCTCCTTAAACATAATGTAAGGCTAGAGCAGATATTAATGTCAGTAGCGGATCCTTAGGTTCATGAGCCATTAAAAAAAAAAAAAAATCACTGTAACAAATAATTGTGGATAATACAAATATACATAATTATTTTGAGCTTCAATTAATTTATTTCTTTATCTTTCCCTGTAATAGTTCACAGAAAAAAAAGTTTTGAGGAAATGCACACTCGGGTGCCGATCCAAAACATGCTGTCATGAGGGCGCGCAAAAGTGCCCCTACAACCCCCCCCCTCCCCCCCGTGCGACTCTCATATCCATGGGTACGCGGTGTGAACCCTTTTACGTCACAGGATTTTGGACTTCATTAATTTTAATGTTTCTTTAAGCTTTTAAAAAAAATATTTGAAAGTTTTTAAGGGGGGGGGGAGTTTACAGGGTATAAATTTAGGACACTCGGGATTGAAACCATCCCTTCAACTACAAGAACATCATATACAGTTCAGTGGTCATTTTTATCTGCATTTGATATTTTGCTAGGGGCCATTTATCAACACAAAGGGGAAAGGGTGGGATATATAGAACAACTCGACGAAATTCTTAAAAAATGGCACTCGCCTATAATTAGAACATATCGATATATAGTCTTGTATTCTCGTGTAAAAGTAACTGACATGCGGATGCAAATTACACGGGTTAGTGATTGTGTACTTGTCAAACTGTCAAAATTTTCAATTGTCTGGATACCTCTAAGCACAGAACTGGACACTTACATGTTTCAAAGCAGACCTTAAAATAAAATGAAATGAAATGAAATGAAATGAAATAAAATATAAAAAAATAAATAAATAAAATAAAATAAAATTAAATTAAATTAAATGAAATGAAATAATTGATAATAGAAAGAAACATAAGAATGATATGCTGATTATTAATAATTTAAGGAACAAAAGAAAAAAAAAACGGACAAAAAGAATTGATGAATAAAATCGCTTCTTTTATGATGTAAAAGTAACTGACACGCGGATGCAAATTACACGGGTCAGTAATTGTGTACTTGTCAAACTGTCAAAATGTTCAAATGTCCGGATACCTCTTTGCACAGAACTGGACACTTACATGTTTCAATTTAACAAAAGAAAAAAAGGACAAAAAGAATTCAAGAGCTGATAAAAAATAATTTTTTAAAAATAAAGTCATTTATATTGTAATTTAATATACTTGCATATTTCTAAATAATAAGTTGAAAAACAATTAAATATGAAGAAAGGAAAAATGAAATAAAATATATATCTAAAATATTGGAAAAAAGGAAACATACCATGCATCAGTTACAATATTCACACACACACACCCTCAGAGAGAGAGAGAGAGAGAGAGAGAGAGAGAGAGAGAGAGAATTTTAATAACCCAAAATGGTAAATAAACAGTTTTCAATGTATATTTTCCTAAAAACAATATGCGTCTTAGTCTAGAAATAAATAAATAAATAAATAAATATAACTATCTAAATAAATAAATAAATAAAAAAATAAATAAATAAATAAATAAATAAATAATAAATAAATAAATAAATAAATAAATTAATCAATTAATTAATAAAACACAGTCGTTTCTTATATAGATACAATAATATAGTGTTTTTATTTTATTTCAATAAATAAATAAATAAATAAATAAATAAATAAATAAATAAATAGATAAATAAATAATAAATAAATAAATAAATAAATAAATAAAACACAGTCGTTTCTTATATAAATGCATTAATATAGTGTTTTTATTGTATTTAAATAGATAAATAAATAAATAAATAAATAAATAAAACCCAGTCGTTTCTTATATAAATAAAATAATATAGTATTTTTATGGTATTTAAATAAATAAATAGATAAATAAATAAATAAATAAATAGATAAATAAATGAATAAATAAATGAATAAATAGATAAATAAATAGATAAATAAATAAATAAATAAATAGATAAATAAATAAATAAATAAAATAAGGAATCATAAGCACAAGTTTTACAATTTATCAATATATGACAGAGAAGATTTTTGGATTATGTAATAGGCAGGTAAAATTTTGTCATTATAATTTTGAAAGTTACCATATTTATCGAATTCGAGTGGTCATTGCTACGACCTTTATATACCTCAAATTTGATTGACAGGAATAGCTAGGTGAGGTAGGAGTAGCTCATTAGCATAATTGATTGACATGTATGGGTGATGTAGTGGTAACTCATTAGCATAATTAGGATTACCTACTGTGTTTTTATGTCATACACCGCTGAAATCATTTGAACGCCGCTATTTTCACGCCAATCAAATCTACTGCACTCATGAAGTGACAAGGTATTTGAAAACCAAGCCAATTACGTTATCTCAGTTTAATAATAAAAAATAGGTAGATTTTCAAAAGTAATTAATCAAAGTAAATTAAATAAATTCACATGTAAATAGATTATAAAATAATTAAATAAAAAAAAAACAAATTGATGACAATAAACAAATTAATAAAAAAAAAAATAAAATTAGTGAAAATGATTAACAAGGAAAGTATACAGATAAAAATAAATAGAAATAAATAAATAAATAAGATAATTAATAAATTAATAATAAATAAATTAGTAGAATAAGCTAAAATAATAAATAAATTTAAAAATATATTAATAAAATTAATTAATTAATAAATACATAGATTTATTAAATAAATAAATGAATAAAATAAATAAATGAAAAAAAAATAAAGAAAGAAAATAAATAAATAAACAAGTAAAATATTTAACTAACAAAGTAAATAATTTAATCAAAATAAATGAATTAATAAAATAAATGAATTAATAAAATAAATGAATTAATAAAATAAATGAATTAATAAAATAAATAAATTAAAATAAAAAAATAATTTTAAAAAATTGAAATAAAATTCATTAAATAATAAAATCAATAAACTTATAAGATGAATGAATAAATAAAATTAATTAATTAGCAAAATTAAACAATTAAATTAAATAAAAACATCAATAAAATAAATAAATTAATGAAATAAATAAATTGATAGAATAAATAAAATAATAAAATTAATGAAATTGAGAAAATAAATGAAATTGAGAAAATAAATTAATTAATAAAATATATTAATAAAAATAAATTAATTTATTGATAAAAAAATTTATTAAAATAAAATGAATGAATTAATTTAATTAATTGATAGAATAAATAAATTAATAAAATAAATAAAGTATTAAAATAAATAAATTGATAAAATAAATAAATTAATAAAATAAATAGATTAATAAAATGAATAAATTAATAAAATTAATTAATTAATAAAATTAATCAATTAATAAATAAATTAATTGATAAAATAAATATCTTCATAAAATAAATTGATTAATGAAATAAATTAATAAAATAAATAGATAAATAAAATAAATAGATAAATAAAATAAATTAATGAAACAAATAAATTAATGAAGAAACAAAAAAAAAAAAAGAAATTAATGATAAAAACTTTATCAGGTTTCTGCAACTGCGTAAACTATAGAAGTAGTAACATATCAAGTTTCCGCAACTGCGTAAACTATTTGAAAAGTTTAATTAGGTTTCCGCAGCTGCGTAAACATATTTAACAGGTTTCATCAGGATTCCGCAACTGCGTAAACCATTTGTTCCAAGTTTACATTGCGGAAACTTGTTGAAATAAAATGGAAAGAAATTTAACAGGTTTCATCAGGATTCCGCAAATGCGTAAACCATTTGTTCCAAGTTTACATTGCGGAAACTTTATCAAGGAAAATTTATCAAGTTTCATCAGCGAAAACATTGCGTAAACTTACGGAAACTATTTGCCAGTTTACGCAATGCGGAAACTTGTGGAACCCTGAAAATATCAAGTTTACGCAAGATTACGCAGTTGCGTAAACCTGTTTTTTCGCCCAGTGATTGGTGGACGGATTCGCTTTGAAAATAGAATTGGGAGCTTCCGTTGTTCTATTTTTGGCTTTAAAAGCGCATATATATAGAATAAGTGTCTAATTTTGTGTGTTTACGCAGAAATAAATTACAATGGCTGATGCATTTATTTGATAAAATGCGCTAACGCGCATCATATCAAAATAAATGCATCAGCCATTGTAATTTATTTCTGCATAAACACACAAAATAAGATACTTATTATATAAAGAAGTGAAGATTGGAACATGTACAATGAGAACAAAATGTAACTGATGTACAAAGGGGTAAAAGTGAAAAGTTTTGGCCCCAGTCAAAAATTTTTAAAAAGGTTTTATCTTTTTTATTCATTATGCTTCATGTAAACAAAAAAGGACAAATTTAATGTGATTTCTCGAAAACCCAATCTTTTTATTGCAAATTGATTGAAATTTGAAACTAGCAAAAAAAAAAGTGGGCCAAAAAGTAGATTTTGCCCCTTCCCCTTTATGATATACCTTATAAAGCCAATTTTTAAGGGGAATATATTTTCGCGATAACAAATCACTCGCAAAAATAAGGAAAATAAGTATCTGGCGAAAATTTCATGTTACACGGTATTTCAATATTGACAATTATAACCACTAGGTTGGTATCGCTGCTGGTGGACTGGAAGTTCCCGAGGCTATCGATCACCTAGTTTTAATTTTCTGTCATCAAATTAGACCTAAATTTCTAAAACTAAGGGGTATCTCCATCAATGCATAGCTCTGTCCTAAGCTCGGTTTCGGTTATGTTTAGATTAAAGCTCCTTGCACCTACCTTCAAACGATTTTTTTAAAAAATATTTTTCACTATAAACTATACACAAAATATGGAGCAGCTCATTTTTTGCAAGAGGAAATAAACCGTCTATTTTATAGAAGGCGCTTTGGAAATTCACTTTAAAATTGGGTTTATTCAAACTGTTTGAGATTAAGTACTACTGTCGAGGATTCAATAGCCAAAAACGTGTCTAGTACAATAAAATTGGTACTAAAGACCATTTATCACAATAAAGACAAGTTCAACCACTAGGTTGGTATCGCTGCTGGTGGACTCTAAGTCCTCGAGGATATTGCTCGCCTAATTTAAGTGTTTACGTACTGTACTGAAATATATTCTAAATTTTCTCTCATAAAATTAGATCTAAATATCTAACCCTAAGGCCCTGGGGTATCTACCTCATTGCATAGCTCTGTCCTTAGCTTGGTCAATTTCTTCCTGATATTCTATTGTTAGACAGTAAGTGTTTTGAATATACTTCCCTGACATTGTCGCCATAGCACTTTCTATATACACATAACGTCAGACAGTGCATGAATTTTATATATTTTCATTTCCATGCTTCATAAACATCGACAGCGGGTGCGGCTAGCCAACAGGGGATGCTTACTCCTCCTGGGTACCTGGTCCCACCTCTAGCTTGCTAGGGGTCCGTCGATGTTTAATTTTGTGCTCTATTGTGAGTGCTGTTGAGATTATCGTCAGGATCTTCTTTAACTCATTTATGTCACACTTATGCCCTTTGCCGTGTGGAGCTCGTAAAAAAGTTTGGGGTTTGACAGTAAGTGTTTTGAATATACTTCCCTGACATTGTCGCCATAGCACTTTCTATATAGACATAACGTCAGACAGTGCATGAATTTGTGCTCTATTGTGAGTGCTGTTGAGATTATCGTCAGGATCTTCTTTAACTCTTCTATTGTTAGGTCATATTTGACCAAATCAAGGTTGCTGATTCTGTGCTTAATTCTCTCTTGTTATCTTAACAATGTAAAATATGACATTTAACAATGATCAAGTATGCACAAGGAGCTGTTTAGATAAACGTCGTATTTAGCCCTGAAATCAGTCGATTATTTCTCGTGCGCTGCTCCTCCACTGTTTAGATAAAAGTTGGTCAGAATAAAATAAAAAAAGTATTATTTTATTCCTATTAGGAATTTTATTTAAATTTGGTGAAAAGCTCAAAAACAGACTTGCCGATATTCTTTCAAAAATGGTAATAGGTGATACAAATACCTCATAATTGGGAGGGCGGATACTTATTTCGTGAAGGAAGACTCTGTTTCAAACAAAAAGTACACCGAAGACGATATCATCCGGATGCTTGAGTTTTTGATTGACAACATTTTTGTTGTGTTTGGAGGAACCGTATTCCCACAGATGAACTAGAGATCAAGGAAACAAAAGAGAGTGACAGATCCGCTTCGGTCTTAGATATACTCCTATCTTTCGCCGCAAACGGCCATTTGAACTGTGACTGTGGACAAACGTGACGATTTCAGCTTCCACATAACTACATGTAACTTCCCTTTCATGAGTAGCAACATTCCGTCTTTTTCTGCTTATGGTAATTTTGTTTCTCAACTGATACGGTACGCCAGGTCATGTTCCAAATATGAAGATTTCATCATTAGAGCCAGACGGCTTGTAAGTAAGTCACTTGTTCAGGGTTATTTTACACAACGGCTGAAATTATCATTGAGGAAGTTCTCCGGTCGTTTCGGGAAGGTAATAAAGGCATATGAGATCCCCCTTTCCAAAATGATCAGTCGCATTCTACGTTATGAATGAATGGCTGTCATCATCACCAAACAAGACATAGTAACCTGATATGTACATCAAAATGTACATCGAGACAATCACCGAATTTGAGAGGTTTCCATTGAGCTGTTGCGACGGGTGTTGCATGCAATCAGGAGACGACGGCTCTCCCCGGGCACCTGGTCTCACTTCGGAATTTTGTTCATTCCGAGGTTCGCAACCGTTCCTGTAGAAAGTCTAATGATTTTGCCTTGCCTTCTCGACTATGAGACTGAATAGCTGATGGGTACTTCTGTAATGTTTATGTTATAAATTACGGATTGAAGAGGTAGGGGAACAGTTGACAGGGAACCTCGAAAATCGAACGAAAATGCACAAAAATGCATTATTTTACACATCTTTTATGTTTATTATGCTTCTGTACCTTCTGTACCTTTTTATGTCGAAGTTGGTTAAGAGAAATTAGAAATTAACTTTGAGGTTATCATATCAATATAATCGGCAAACTCTGCCATCCGGAAACTGAAAAACGGTATTATTTTGTAATTCTCAGTCACCTATGTAACTTTCTGGCGCGAAATAAACATGTTGTAGAAATTAACAACTTTTCATTTATTTCCTTCCAAATAGTGAAATATTTGATCGGAGCATACTCTGAATATATTGTTTTATGATACAAAAAGAGAAAAAATGCAATAATAAAACTACTTAATCGCTCTAGAAACAAATTTTGAAATAGTCATCAATCCCCCCTTTTCTCGATTTCCCCGTGGGACATTGTTCCCCCCTCGCTTTAGAACCCCACTTAGCCAGAAAATGAATTTTATCGATATTCACTTTTAGTGAAAGGGGGAACGATGTTGTATAAAACTCTTCCGTTTTCCATTGATTTATGTGTAAAAACGCTTATTTTGACCCAATTATTGGTCTTATTTTGAATATATCATCCCAGCTGAATGCAGATTCATATGTGGACCAAGTCACTTCTGATTTCATTTTGCTACCGAAAAAATTCTCAAAATTTGCATTTTGAAAATTCAACTTTTCATGTCTGATCTTAACAGCTCCTTCATTCATTCCTATGAGAATTTTACAGGAATTATTTGCAATTTATGACAATATAAGCTTCAGACAATATTTCATCCGGAATTTCTTTGCGTTTGTTTACGATGTACTACATTTTCCCCAGCCATGACCAAAGGCCTTAATGGCCATGTATAAATCTCGACAGGGACCCTAGTCTGAATGTTGTTACGAACTCTTAGTTCATATATCATGATATCACTTTAGCCAGCTAAGCACAGAATATTTTTCCTTTTTCCATTACTTCAGATATATTTTCACAAAGCTTGTGTGTATTGAATGACTCCTGTACGTTACAAACACATTTTTCTTTTGTCACATTAGAATATGATTACTTTTTCTTTATACACAAGCTGTTTGTCTCAATAGAAGCAGTATGTCTCAATAGAATTTTGCGTATTCAGGTTAATAGAAGGTTTCTGAACACGTAATCCGGATAACTTCATAACTCGCTAATAAATAGAGGCTGGCCATCAAGAGTCGGCACCAGGTGCACAGTGGTCTTCCTCAATTCATGTTTTCCGTGTTTCCTATTTTTCGTCTACTTATATTGTTTCTCAGATCGTTCTTCGTGGGTGTTGCTACCTGCGGCTTGTTGAAGATGTTTCGTCTTATGTTCAATGTACCCTGCGGGTATGTTCCGCTATTGATAGTGAACGATAGTCTTGCCTCAGCTTCTACAAATATCAACATCTTTTCAATTCGCCCAAACAATAGAAGAAAATACAGGTCGCATGGGAAAAGACGAAACAAAGAAAACGATCCAGAGTCTACCACTCTCTAAACGATTTACTTACTATAGCACGCAACTGCGGCAGACATGAGCTGTTACATGCTCTGTCGTCAATACCAGTTATGCACTTGAAATCTATCTTGGACTGTGACGACGGGACTCCATGACGGGCCCTGTCCAAACCTCTTTAGGAAAGACAGGGCCTCGACCACCTGTCCTCTCTGAACGTCAATCGGACTCCTCGGGTGATCGGATACATGAACTCGCTATAGCCGACAGACTGTATTACGCACGCCCTCTTTTTATATCCATTTACATATTCATCTGTGTTGCTTGGGCCCCAACGGTTTTAGTTTTCTTCAGTCAAACACTTTGCTGTTCTCATGAGATTTGCTGTTCCATTAACCATAATCAAAGGATTAAGAATGCAAGAGAAAATTGGACCAAAAAACCCAAAACGCATCGGTCCTATCTAATAACGAAATAACATTTCTCTACTTGGAGAGAGAACAAATGCTAACATAGTGTGTTTTTTTTTTGGTCGACATAGTAATGGTGTAAGATAATGTCATACTGTTATATATGTATATAATATATTTTGCTAGAGACGTATTCGATCACACTAAAATTTGTCGGAGTCCTTATCTCTGAGTGGCATATTTCCTCAGGACAAATGCTCTCTATGGTATTAAAAATAAGAAAAATATTCATTGCTTTTCATCACTCATTTATTTGAATTTGAATACCTAAACTTAATACATGCATAACAAAGAGGGCTTTATTATGTTATTTGTACAAAGAATTAAATTACAGAACTTACAGAATTGTACACAAATGTAAATAAAAACATTTAAACTGCTTTTTTTCAACTTTAAAACAAATCTGCATCATACATTATATTAACTCCAGAAAACAAAAAGATTTCCTAACGCTTAGAAAGCAAAATTAAAACACAAGATTTACAAAATCCAACTGAATATTTTTGATATTTATTAAACGTTCAAATGTTTGTATTTTCTCATTATTCCTTTTCATTTATTTGTTTATTTCTTCATTGTAAATCTATCTAATCATACCTGGTACATGTACGTAAGTGGAATATCAACTTATGAAAATTGATACATGTAAATCATCCTGTGTTAATCATGCTAATTGACAAGAATAAAATAGCGCCATTGTGCATTTGAAAAATTAAAAAAATAGAATATTAACAACGATTGATTAAAACTAGTATTAAAAA
The DNA here is from genome assembly GCA_033119305.1 of Pinctada imbricata. Lineage (NCBI taxonomy): Eukaryota > Metazoa > Mollusca > Bivalvia > Pterioida > Pteriidae > Pinctada > Pinctada imbricata. The sequence continues at coordinate 44,719,831 of VSWD01000012.1, read as the reverse complement.
TCTTGACTTAGCATATTCATTGGCTAATCAAACATTTTCTTCCACTTCAGTATTTGAGTGAAATGAAATAATCACTCGAGTCTTATAGAATATCTATGTCAGTGTCGGATTTAGAGGGGAACAGGAGTCCATGGGCCCCTTTTCATCCTTTTAATCTCTTTACTTTTGGAAAAATGTTCGGCTCGCTTCGCTCCCCGCCCTTTTAAATTCAAATTATATATAGGCCTATTCCTATTTTCCATCCTCACTTTTGCCTTCACCTTCCTTTGCTATTATGTTTTAATGGAATCCTTATATCATAGACATATACAAATTAAATTCAAAGTACCTGATTGCTTGACTAATTTTCATGAACCGATCTATGGCAGGGTCAGACCGGTGGATAGTGGGTTTGCAATGTCCTAAACTTCAAGATTGCATTATTATCGCGAAAATAACCCCCGCGTGACAATTACAACCAGCAAAAAAGTCCCCGCTTTCGCCAGAATAACACCCACGCGTAGTGTTTCAATGTTTATTTCGGGAAAAATTTCCCCTGCGAAAATAACCACATTTACATTATATTGAATATAATTATCAATCTCATTAACAAGAGGAAAAGAAAGGAATGGAGAGGTCTTCAACAGGACCCTGTTAAAACATCCAATTTTGAAAAAAAAATCCAAAGACTAGACCAAACTTCAAAGAAGACATTTAAGTACAAATCACATCAAATAAACAAAGGAAACCAATATACTGTTGGAGCTAAGGACGGATTTGAGTGTAGATCATCTTGAACCTCACATAATGTTACGTCTTTGCTTAACAATCATTAGATATAATGGGGGTATATTTTATATCTCATGTATCTATCAAGCAATAGCCATAAGTCATGAGTGTTACTACCAGACAATTGAACAGACAGACAGACAGACGGAAGGAAGGAATGTGCTGTGGTTATAATTTCTAGTTGGCGGCATATGGTTATGAGGAGAATTTAACGTAAAAACTCGAAATAATATCCTTTGAAAATTCCAGAGGGGTCTTGAAAAAGTTATCTTGATAGATATATTTTCTTTTTTTTATACTGAAACAATTTAAAACCCTACTAATATAGTTAACTTCGTTGAATAAAGCACCATTATATAAGTTCCATGACAATACATCCAGCAAAAATTAGTAGACTGTTATATGAGGAGGCAATTTGGGACTTGCTATAAATTTTGTTGAGGTTTGTAATTGGTGCTCGAGTGGAACTGTAAAGAATAAAAATATAAATACATATCAGCATTGATTGATTGATAGTTTGATTGCTACTACTGTAATAGAAGCGTTATTCAGATTGATTGAAAATATTGATAAATCATACACGATGTAGATTATTGCATATAAACTTCATCATTACACCAGAGACATTTATTTACGATACATTTATTGATCACTGTGGTTAGGGATCAATAGAATCTAGCACCACTTTGAGTTCCGGATAGAAAAAAATATCAGTCGAGGGTGGGATTGATTAAGTCCCAATCGAGGCGTTAGCCGAAGTTGGGACATTGATCTTCCCATCCGAGACTGATATTTTTCTATGTGGTGCTTGATTATTTTTCTCGCACATTGAAATCTTCAAACTTTTCTTGTTTACGCATCAGAATGACTGAACGTCATGCTAAATGTATGTGCACGTGAAATAATAAAAGGGTGCCGGATCGAGTTCTCTAGCACCGCTGAAAAGGGGAATCAGCCTATCCAGTGTGCGAGAAAACATACTCTGGAATCCAGGTATTCCAGTAACAGCTTTCTTTTAAAGCTGACCTGTCATGACAAATAATAACAGGCATATGTTTTGTCCAACTACGGGACATACTTTCCGTCTACCTGCCCTTTAGTCTTGCAGTCTTATATTCATGAAATTGATTGGTATTTGATTTTTTTTGCGGGATAGGTCAACTTTTAAAGGTAATTGGCACGTTTCTTTAAATTGGAAAGACAAGGAAAAAATCGTGTGTTTTTGCCAGACCGGAAGGTGTCTTTTTAAAACTCCGGGACGGAGATCAATATATAAATTTATTAACAACCACAATGTCCACAGACCTTGGTTATACTGTCGCCTCCATAATGAAATTGTTTTTAAATGGAGGCGTTTAGAAGTATATAGTCTTCGCGTTCAATGTGTCGTAGTAGCTCAATAGGCAAGAGCGTATATGTAAGACTTAGCATGAACGTGTTCCTAGTAGCAAGGTCGACTCCTGACCAGGATAATTTTTCCTTCAACTGTTCAAAATGAAGATATATAGTACATTTCGATGTTAAGCATGCCTTTTTGTGCAAATGTCTAAAGGTCCATATACATTACTTACTGCAAGACTGTTTTATATTTGAAATCTGACTTATATGCAACATTTGGCAGAAGTTCATCCTTTATCCTGATAACCCAGGAATGACATTAAGCTTTATTCCTAAGTATTAGGTTACACTTTTCAATCAGAGACTTTGTTCTGCATTTTCAAAACTACCGAATGATTAAGGCAAAATCAGTAACATTGATGAATCCTCCCCAGACACAATAATTTTGATATGCAAAAAAATTATACCCCTAATATGGCATTGGAGATATCCTGTGAATAGTTTGTCAACTTTGAACAAATTATCCCCCAGAAGTTATGTGTTATACTCTCCCTCTCTTTTGGTACCAAAGTCCTCATCAATGCAATAAAAATCTGAAAATCTGTAACATTTTTTCATTTCAGACTATTTTAACTTGAAATACACTGCTAATACAAATTCCGTTGATCCTTTCTTCAACGCATGCGAATATTTCTATTATCAAAAATCTTAGATTTTTTGTCTATTCTAAAATTTCGTGGGTTCTGAAACATCATTCCCACCCACCCGTCTACATATTTCGGTACATTATTGGACATAATTACTTTCACACTCTTTGGCCATAGATTAAGGATCACCGACGAGGGTTTAGTACCCGAAACGTGCATGTCTTGTCCATGCTACACATTTATCTGTTCTTAAATGATGCTATTGAATTTGAAAACGGTTAACAACGTTAAGAAATTTTTTGAATTTTAATATATGAATAGGTATTTTGAGCCTGAAAATAATCGTGACATTTATGAATTACCTTAAATGACCCTTGTTGACTTAGTTATAAACAATTGTGAGATATATTAGCAGACTATATTTATACATTGTATGTATATATCTACCTGAATTTGTGTGTAACAACCTCCTCTCCTTTGACACAGTATTTCTCATCATTAATACATTACAAAACACGTAAATCACTCTGATAAAGGGTTTCAATCTCGGTTTATAACGTTAGGGGGGAGTTGAACGAAACTAACAGTCCCATTTAGTACCAAAAATGGCGGAAATATACGACTGAAATGCTGTAAGTTTGATGTATTGGTAATTTGAAGAATGTAAAGCCGCGACGGAAACCGAAATATATTCACATATTGATAAGACGTTTAACAATTGATACATAGATCCCCAAGCACCTAAAATCTCTGCAATATCGAGCAAAGTCGTTCACAAAGTCGTTGCTGGCTAAGCAACGTTTGGTCTTCTACAACACACATTCCCATTAATAACGATAGTATTGATTAATTGAATCTTGGTCAAATTTTGAATCACAAAACTGTCACAGAAAAAATCCCACCATACTTCAAAAGAAAAGAAACTCCTTGTATTTCCTATACACACCAACAGTTCCATCTAAAATTTACAATTACAAACGATTCTTGCAGAGTATTGATTTAAGTAATCCCTCACTACATCCACTTCCTTGCGAATGTTCTTCATCGGATTTCAACTACTCTCCTTGTGGACATGTTAGAATTGGTAACCTTAGTATAGTCAAGAACGACAAGTTGAGAGAATTGTTAAAAAAGGGTCCCAAATACAGAGAAAGTATGTCCTTTACATGGAACCAAAATGTCAAAATTATCATGGACTCTTGTGAGGAATATGCAAGATGTTGGACAAAGGAAGAGGATGTACAGCTCGACACCCTTTCCGAATGGATAAAATCAATCAGAGGGTTACTTTTATCTAGAATTTACCGATTAAAATCAACTGTGAACACCTGATTCGAGTCTACATTTAAAGACCCTGATGATATCACAGAGCTTACCTACCTCCAAGAACATTATGTCATCACACCAGTGGACAAAGCCTCAAATAATTACACATTTACTTGCAAAAAGTACTATTTCGACAGTCTAGTTAAAGAGTTAAATTCGACACCTGGAAATCCCACTTACACCCCAACAAACCTTTCTGCCTCTGAAATAATCGATAACCACAAATAAGCTCTTGCTTCCTTTGGCTTCGACACTAACAATTTAGATTGAGATTTACCATACTTATACTGCATACTTAAAATGCATAAGAATCCGTACAAACAACGTTTTATCGCTGGTTCCTCAAACTGTTCTACCAAATCTGTAACAAGGGATATGGTCATTATCCATATTTGTCATTCCCAATTACATCCTCATGTACAAGCATATTATGCCATTAACATTCTGTGAAACGTCATTTTCGAAGATTCCTCTTAGAATCACCTTTTATTAGATAATATACATAGATGTCAGATTGAATCATTAATCAAAAACTCCAATTCACACCAATTCATTGATTTTTTTAAAAACCATAAAAGAGGCAAAGAACAAAAAAGGAGAAAAAAATTGTGTTAATTGTTTGTAAAACCTTATGTCTATATACAAGTTTTACTTGTAAGAATACACTTCAATAGTATTTATCTAGCTAAATTAATACAAAATAAAATCAGTTTTAACCTCCTTCATAAAATTGAATGTAAACCTTCCTTGTAAGAAAATTAATTGACATGCTGTTTGTGCATTTGAACTGGACGTATTTTGATAAAGAATGCCTTATACTATAAATACAAATCATTTGCAATAAAGTACATATTTATATCATTTTACGTTCGATATTAAATGAAATATGTGTTGTCGAAGATCAAACGTTGCTCGACCAGTTACCCCGTGCACGACTTTGCTCGATAATGCAGTAATTTTTGGGTGCTTGGGGCTTTTTGTATCAATATGTGAATATATTACCGGTTCCGTGACGGCTTTAGATTATCACATTATCAAATAAAAAGTGAGAAATTAAACTTACGGTATCCCAGTTGTAAAGTTCCGCCTTTTTTGTTATTAATTACTGGGACTCTTAGTTTCTTTTAACCTCCCCTCAACGTTTAAACCAGGACTCAAACCCTATACCAGTTTGTAAATGACATCAGCCAATACTACAATCCCTCCCCCCTTTGACACAAATTTGTCAACGCAATTAAAATATCTCGATACCCGAAATATTTGTTTAATAAAGCCTGTGTTTGTGAAACACGAATGCCCCCGGTGGCATCTTTGTTAGTATGAACACTATTTTCTGTTAAGTACATGTATGTGAGGTCACTGGGTTAAAAGGTCAAAGGTCAAGGTCACAAGGTCAAAAATTTTGGTATCAATGGAAAGGTCTTGTCACAAGGAATACGCATGCGAAATATGAAAGCCCTATCACTTCCCATTCAAAAGTTATGCCCAATGTTAAAGTTTTTGAAAAGTAGGTCAAAGGACAAGGTCAAGGTCACGAGGTCAAAATTTTTGGTATCAATGGAAAGGTCTTGTCACAAGAAATACACATGTGAAATATGAAAGCCCTATCACTTACCATTCAAAAGTTATGCCGAAAGTTAAAATTTTTGAAAAGTAGGTCAAAGGTCAAGGTCAAGGTCACGAGGTCAAAAATTTTGATATCAATGGAAAGGTCTTGTCACAAGGAATACACATGTGAAATATGAAAGGCCTATCACTTACCATTCAAAAGGTATGCCCAATGTTAAAGTTTTTGAAAAATAGGTCAAAGGTCAAGGTCAAGGTCACGAGGTCAAAAATCTTGGTATCAATGGAAAGGTCTTGTCACAAGGAATACACATGTGAAATATGAAAGCCCTATCACTTACCATTCAAAAGTTATGCCCAATGTTAAAGTTTTTTGAAAAGTAGGTCAAAGGTCAAGGTCAAGGTCATGAGGTCGAAAATTTTGGTATTAATGGAAAGGTCTTGTCACAAGGAATACACATGTGAAATATGAAAGCCCTATCACTTACCATTCAAAAGTTATGCCCAATGTTAAAGTTTTTGAAAAGTAGGTCAAAGGTCAAGGTCAAGGTCACGAGGTCAAAAATTTTGGTATCAATGGAAAGGTCTTGTCACAAGGAATACACATGTGAAATATGAAAGCCCTATCATTTACCATTCAAAAGTTATGCCCAATGTTAAAGTTTTTGAAAAGTAGGTCAAAGGTCAAGGTCAAGGTCACGAGGTCAAAAATTTTGGTATCAATGGAAAGGTCTTGTCACAAGGAATACACATGTGAAATATGAAAGCCCTATCACTTCCCATTCAAAAGTTATGTCCAATGTTAAAGTTTTTCGGACAAACAGACAAACAGACAAACAGGCAAACAGATAAACAGACAAACAGCCGGACAGGCCAAAAACTATATGCCCCCGAATCTTTGATTCCGGGGGCATAAAAATATACAATTCTCTATCATTATTTAAAATTTCATTCGATTGATTTTTAATTAATTTAAAAAAAATATCTTAACGAGGCCCTGGACAAAACGTGTGCGCACCGTTTCGCGCATTCCCGTAACCGGTTCAATCTTTTATCTCTACCTCGCACCTAACGTACTGTCATACTATGACGTCACAATCAAATGACGCGACAAAGCATTTAACGCCGCGCTAAAAATCAATAGGCTAGTAATCTGTGTATGTTCGTAATAAACGAAGATTAATGCAAAGCATGGTTAGATGATGAGATCGTCAGACTAGGGTTGACTCAAGGTTTTAATTATTATCATTATTTGGTGCACCCCTCCCACTTAATAGTTATTTTATTTTAAAACGGGGGCCTTAAGAAAATAAAGGAGAAACAAATAGAGAAATAAATAGAACTTCATTGATCAAAACTATTTTTAATTCATTTATTTTGCAAAAAAAAAAAAAAAAAAAAAAAACAACAACAACATGTACTTTCCTGATACTATGCCACGGTACACATATTTTTTTGCATCATAAATCATCGTATTATAATCCCAATGCATTGGGGGGATGCTAGCTAGTCATACGCACGGCACGGAAGCACGTGTTTTCTCATCATTATTATTTTTTTGTTTTGTTTTGTTCAGAAATGGCTTGATGTTCCTTTTCGTCTAATCGAGAGAATTATCTGCCAAGTTGCAGCAAGTAAATCGGCTCACCTTGCTCACAAATTTCATAATCAACAACGCTGACGAATCTTCATTTTACTTTAATTTCTTTTTTTTTCTCTCATGAGGTCGGGTGGCATTGTTGAACTAGAAAATTTTGCGAGGGATCTGCATACCTCTTATAATCGAGTAGAACATATTCAATTATTAAAGTTTTACATTGAATTCTTTAAAGTATATTTCAAATATATCTTCGTAATACGTATGAAGGTAAGCAAATGCATTTTACATAGATATATGTCATTTTCTTTTTTTTTCAGGGAAAAAAGGGGGCGATATGGAAGTATTCAGATTAAAGTCGTTACATGTTTTTTTTTTCTTCTCAAGGTTTCACAAGCAATTTATAGATAGAAGATATTACATAAAGTACATTAATTCATTGAAACGAGGCGCTCCGGTCCTGCAATCAGAAAAAGTAGCTGTATAAACATATAGTATGCATTTTATTTTCAGGGTTTCATTCTCTGAAATTGAGCCGGAGCGAAAATTCACATTTACTTATAAGTTATAGATATACATTTTCCGATTCTTCATTTTTGGGGGTTAATTTCAGTACAGATACATGAGCGGATTTTGAAGGGGGCGCAAGGGGCGCACGCCCCCCCCCCCCCCATTCCCCCTAAAATTATTGAAGTAAGGTATTTTGGGGGCTCAACCTTTATGTGTATACTCAATTTCAGGCTGTTTTGAGTCGAATGTTGGAAACTTTTCGCTGGTTCGCTGTCGCTCGCCACCTTACTCAATTTAGATTAACTTCACACCATTTGCTAAGCATGACCATTTCATGCTAAAATAGCCAGACTTATAAAGTAATACTACATGCACCTTTCATACCTTTACTTTACTGTGTCTATTTGGACGGTCTTTTTCTGACATATGTACTAAATGCAGTAAGATTTCAGTCAACAAACATGTAAACTTGCAGCAAAGGGGATGCTATTTGGGTTGTGTACCCCAACCCTCTCTAAAACAATTTTAGAAAGTTCGCTGGTTCGCTTCGCTCGCCAGATATATTCAATAATACATAGTTTCTACGTTTTTTGTATGAATTATACATTTTCCGTTCTGGTGGTTAAAGGAACTCAAAACATGACTTCGTCCTGGACCCACTGAGGGAGGGAGGAAGCGGTCCCCAGACCCTTTGCCTTTTTGATATTCATGACGCCCTCCTAAACCTAAGTCTTGTATCCTCCTCTGAGATAACCCTAACCAATATATAGTGCCGTTCAGCCAGAAAATACTTTGTCCTACAGCATACCCCATTCCATAAATGATAATGACCACGATGATGGACGTTATTATTGTCTTCAACGTACATTTTAGCTCAGTGGTTGGATAAAATCGTATGGATTAGAAATATATCAGAGAGGGGGTGAAGTTGTCTAGCTCGGTCATTTCAACTCATTTGGTCCATTTTATAGATTTAATAATATTATGCGCAATAATCGGGAAAAAGGGAAATGGGAGTCGCTCATAAACAACTCGATCCAATCTATTCCCGCGCATAGGGGTAGCCCCTTTCCACTATCCTTATTCTTTTGAATTTTACTTTACATTTGGTATCCATCCATGATCTTTTATCGTATTCGAATTATTTTTGCAATTTCGCGTGAGCATGCAATACTATACTTAATCTTGACAGTGGCGTAGCTATAGGGTGATGTCTATGTGGACGTCTAGAGAGGGATGGACCAAGCACATCAACTCCTCCCTCGGAAGGGGGAGGATCACTGATACTTGGAAGGGGGGTCGTTTACGGGAGAGTATGGTTTTGGGTTCGGCAGCCTATATAGTATAGTTAAAACGCCTATAGAAACGCTTATAGATCCGAGACCTGTCGTGTACGCGATTCTGCAAGGGGAGCATGCAAAGTTTAAAGATTAATGTGTGATCTCTGAGTAGTCTATGTAACTTTTCAGACGTTTCCCCAAAATACAAAGTATTAAAATTTTAGAATAATGATATAGATATCGATATTGCTGAATTAAATTAGACAAAAGATAAGGAAATAAGAGAAATACGCTTTGTTCATTTTATCTTCGAGACTTGCAAGTACAAGATATATGTTTTAAAATTACATAAATGTGATTTGAGATTGTCCCTTACATACATTTTGTATTCTGGCGATAGCATTTGGCTGTCTTTCCCGAATGGGATATAATATGTCGTATTATCACTCCTCGAACTAATTTCAGCCAATGATATCGCAGTATTACGGTCACATTGTGTCCTACCATGACGCCGAGTTAGGTCACTAAATGACTAGGTGCGCTAACCCTTCAAATCGGCCCTATAATTTCGACGAAAAATATTTTTGATAAACGAATTATTAATTATCACTTTTTGCAAATAGAGAATAAGTGTCTTAATTTGTGCTTTGTTATGGGTATGCATACATGTAATGCGCGTTAGCGCATTTCATGCGATAAGTGCACTTGCTGTGTGTTGTATACCCGTAACAAAACACAAATTATGACATTTATTCTATATATATATGCACCACAGTTGTCTGTTTTATTCTTGTTTTCAACGGTAACAACGTGACGTTAATATTCATGTCACCGCGGGTACAGTTTGCCGATTGGAACAGCCGTCGCGGCATGTTTCTTTAATAGATCTTATGCATTGTGACGTCACGAGCGTTTTCATGCGAAATACAAGCACGTTCCTTTCAATAGTTTCATCTCAGGGAATTACAATGGTTGTGCATATATAGTTGAATGTTTGAGAAAATACCGCGTCATAATTTTGAATCCCCGTAACGTCACGCGCGTGATGTATGACGTCATGTGTTGACGTCATTTACCCTGTATGACGCAAAACTCAGGAAAATCATCGTATTTCACACACAAATCTTCAAAATCCATCTATGCTCCAGGCCTCGCCCACAATTTTTTTATGCAAATTAAAAGGCCGATCAGAAATCCATCGATTGACACAAAAATATGTATGGGCAAGGCCTGGATTACCACTTGAATTCATAGTTTTGTATCTAAATATCGCTAATTTATTGATATTTCAATGATTTCAGCGATTTTAGACGTTTTGAGTGACGTATTATCAGTATAGGACTGTGAAATAAAAAATGGCTTTCATGATTTGGACTCGCCATACATTTGACATTTTATAAACTGGGATAATATTGATATATAAACATCTTTGAAAATAGGGCCGAAATGACAGTTTACCGCATATACTCTGCATATATACCGCATATATCTGCAAGTACAAGTTATGTGTAAAATTGCAAAAATATGCTTTTAAATGGTCCCTAACATATTTGGCAATATCGTTTGGCAGTCTTTTTCTGGAAAGATATATGCTAACGAATATGATATGCTATAAACCATAAATATACGAGCACGTTCATCCTTTATGCGGCCTTCTTTCATAATAAAGGGCACATATGCTAAACATATGATTTTGAGATGTTCCCTGAAGCTCACATAAGCGGTCAAAGTAACAAAACACAAATTATGACATTTATTCTATATATATATATGCACCACAGTTGTCTGTTTTATTCTTGTTTTCAACGGTAACAACGTGACGTTAATATTCATGTCACCGCGGGTACAGTTTGCCGATTGGAACAGCCGTCGCGGCATGTTTCTTTAATAGATCTTATGCATTGTGACGTCACGAGCGTTTTCATGCGAAATACAAGCACGTTCCTTTCAATAGTTTCATCTCAGGGAATTACAATGGTTGTGCATATATAGTTGAATGTTTGAGAAAATACCGCGTCATAATTTTGAATCCCCGTAACGTCATGCGCGTGATGTATGACGTCATGTGTTGACGTCATTTACCCTGTATGACGCAAAACTCAGGAAAATCATCGTATTTTACACACAAATCTTCAAAATCCATCTATGCTCCAGGCCTCGCCCACGATTTTTTTATGCAAATTAAAAGGCCGATCAGAAATCCATCGATTGACACAAAAATATGTATGGGCAAGGCCTGGATTACCACTTGAATTCATAGTTTTGTATCTAAATATCGCTAATTTATTGATATTTCAATGATTTCAGCGTTTTTAGACGTTTTGAGTGACGTATTATCAGTATAGGACTGTGAAATAAAAATTGGCTTTCATGATTTGGACTCGCCATACATTTGACATTTTATAAACTGGGATAATATTGATATATAAACATCTTTGAAAATAGGGCCGAAATGACAGTTTACCGCACCTACTCCTTTTCAAACGTTAAGAATTACACAGAAAACGTTACGAAATGGTTCTCGGTATGATAAATTCGTTATAGGGTTTATTCTTGTCATACTTCCTACTCAAAGTACCTTGAGTAGAAAGTATGACAAACAAACCCTATAACTAATAAAGGATAAATACACGAGCTTATTCGTTCTTTATTCAAAATAAAGGGAAGATATGTTAAAAAATATGATTTTGAGATGTTCCCTGAAGCTCACACAAAACGGCTGGACATCAAACTTGAAAGAACTTGATATATTCTGTCTTATGTTTCTCTTTATAATATATAAGAATATGCCATCAAATTCTCTGTTTCATTTTTTTTTACATTTCACTTTATATCTGCAAGTACAAGTTATGTGTAAAATTGCAAAAATATGCTTTTAAATGGTCCCTAACATATTTGGCAATATCATTTGGCAGTCTTTTTCTCGATAGATATATGCTAACGAATATGATATGCTATAAACCATAAATATACGAGCACGTTCATCCTTTATGCGGCCTTCTTTCATAATAAAGGGCAAATATGCTAAACATATGATTTTGAGATGTTCCCTGAAGCTCACATAAGCAGTCAAAGTTGAACAGAACTTGATATATTCTGGCTTATGTTTCACTTTTCACTGTATGAACATGTCATCAAATTCTCTATTTCATTTTTTTTTATAATTTCAATTGTACTGATAAAGACAGACTACAAGTTATGTGTAAAATTGCAAAATATGCTTTGAGATCGCCCCTGATATATTTTCACGATTGAATTTTGCTGTCTTTTTCTAGAGAAACATATTCTTACAAATATAATATGCCGTAAACAAGAACTATTAGGACATATTCATCCTTTATGATGTCTTTATTTCAAAATATAGGACATTGCCAAATATGTTAAAATATGATTTTGATATGTTCCCTGAAGCTCACACAGGCGGTCAAACTTCCACAGAACCTGATATATTTTGTCTTATGTTTCTCTTTTCAACATATGATAATCCTATCAAATTCTCTACTTCATTTTTTTATAGATTGCAATTATAATGCAAAAAATCGTGTTTTTCTATGAAATCATATGGAGAAAACAAGGAAATCTTTGAGATGGTCCCCCCGAAAAACTAAGCGGTGAAATTGATTCATTATTCATCAAACTCTTGTATATAAGTAAATGACATTATGATATGAATTTAACCAAAATCTCTATTTCTGTTTTTGAGTTATGTCCAGGGCCTCGTTAAAAACGACATAAGCCCTTTTCACATAACTGCGTGACTAGCATTTTTAGGACGGCAAGTACCGACTTTCATGACGTCATAGCTAAAAAGTGATTGTCCTTAATGTCATAATGTGGGAACTGTTCTTATTTTGCCGTCCCAAACAACTGGACCGCAGTTATGTGAAAAGGCTTATTGAGTTATGCATATGAATATTTCTGTACAAAATAAAATGCAAATGTTTCAGTTTATTTTTTGCAATGCTAACAATTGTTAATAATTTGAAGATATACCTCTTTTTGATGTCATCACTGTCAGATAATTTGACTTCATGATGTAATCTTGTAGTTTCATTACGATAACATATTGGATCTACAAAAAACAAAAACATTATAAGTTTACATGATTTGGCCCCTTCAGGTTACATGTAAAACACAAAACGGAATGGAACGGAACGAAACGGAAGTAATGAAATGAAACGAAATGTAACGGAATAAAATGAAATGAAACGGAATGAAACAGAAAATTAAACGAAACGAAATGAATCGAAATGAAACGAAAAGGAATGAAAAAAAACGAAATGAAACTAAATGAAATGAAACGAAAATCAAATCGAAACGAAATGAAACAGACAATGAGACGGAACGAAATTAAATGAAATGGAATGAAATGGAATAAAACGTAATAAAACAAAACGAAATGAAACGACAATCAATCAAAACGATAATCAAAATAAAACGATTATCAAAACAAAACGATAATCAAACGAAACCATTATTTAGAATGGTATACATGTAATTTTTTTATTACCTAGGCGATATTCATGTATTTAAAAAGTAGCATCAATATAGACGTTGGGAAGTGTCCCCCCCCCCCAAAAAAAAAATTGACGGATTGGAATGACTCTTTGGTCCGTGCGAGGTTGTAATTATCGTCTTTTTGGGATAACTTAAATGGTTGCTCCCTTACACTGAGCAGGTGAAGACAATTAATCCAACCTTGTGAATCCCATCTGTTATGTCGGTAAATGTAATTATCCGGATTTAAGATTTTGCGTAAGCACATATATTCTCATTTGAATGTGACCCATGTGGATTCTAAGAAGAGACGGGGATCTCCAACCAGACCCTATTGCAGTACCAACAGCAAAACATCAAAACACCAAATGCGAAAACAAAAAAAAAAACGAGCACAGCAAGAGATGAAAATAGACATACGACATAGAAACATAGAAACACCAGAGAATCATTATAGATGTCGATATTGAAATATTACGGAAGCCGAATAGTGCCAATTTAAGTGAAATTTTTAATAACGACTTATCTTTCTCGTAATTACGACTTAGCTATCTCGTTATTACGACATAAAGTTCCATCTCGAAATTACGACTTAATATGTCGTAATTACGACTTTTAAAATATCTTGTAATTACGACTGAATTATCCCGTAATTACGACTTAGTATGTCGTTATTACGACTTATTATGTCGTAATTACGACTTAGTTATGTCGTAATTACGACTTAGCTATGTCGTTATTACGACTAAGCTATCTCGTAATTACGACTTAACTATGTCGTTATTTCGACATAATATAATTCCCTGTAAAGTGATTTTGACCCATTTTTACGTCTATTTGAAGTTTTCCTAAAATTATCAAAATTGTTTTATTTCTTTCATCTATTGAACTATTTTCACATATTAATAGCTGTATATTTATACAATGCTTTTAATGACATTTATTTTTTTTTTGAGTTTTCATGATTTTGATTGATTAAAGAAAGGGGGTTATTTTATCATTCCCGTGAATTTTTATCTTCTTCATTCTTCTTCTTCATCAAGGAGGATAGGGTTGTCGAATGAGCAATATAGGCATACTTGGGCCTCCTGTTCTTCCTTGCATCCCTGCGATCTCCCTAGCTGCAGTCATGGTTCGTGTTGGCCTTGGTCAAAGTGGAAATTATAGAAAACTAAGTCGTAATTACAAGATAACTAAGTCCTAATTACGACATAGTTAAGTCGTAATTACGAGATAGATAGTCGTAATTACGACATACCAAGTCGAAATTACGAGAAAGTTACAATGTAAGTCGTAATTACGACATACCAAGTCGAAATAACGAGAAAGTTAAGTCGTAATTACGACATACTAAGTCGTAATAACGATAGAACTAAGTCGTAATTACGATATAGGTAAGACGTAATTACGACATACTTAGTCGTGATTCGGACTTAACAATTTCACTTAGGTTGGCACTAGTCGGCTTCCGTAGTGTATAGATACTGAAGGACATTATTTAGAAAAATAATGTAAACTGTGTGATGAAATACGAGGCTCACACCATATCAATTAGCATTCGTATAATAAGTTATATCAGGCAAAATATAGACTTTAAAAGGAAAGATGATTATACAGTAAATTGATTGGTTTTTGACTTGTGAAAGAACATAATTATATGATTGCACGTAACACAATTTACTGATATTGATGTTAAGTGTTTACACAACCAGGAACAATTATCATGATCATCAATTTTAAAGTGTTAATTTGAAAATGAGAAATATTAGGCCCTCAACAGCAAAATTTGTCATGAATAGACTATACCTTTATCTGAAATACATATTATCTATCATTGCTATTCAGAACCAAAACATTTATATCACCATTCGGGGCCCTAATAAGCAAAAATGTAATTTACAGATTAGCTCGTAAGATATAAGATATCAGGTAAGTTATCTTTATTATTTTAAAATACTAAAACCCATTCTCTGTAGACGATTTTCATGAAATTTCATATAACATTAAAGGTAGGGGTGAAAGCCAGAAATAAAATTCAATTAGCATATTGTTGCATAGTGACTTGGTTGCGATGCCAAAATGTGAACATTAAACAATTTGGAAGCCTTTCTGTATCTCATACAATTGGTTCATAATTTCAGTTGTTAGAAAATTCAAAAATAGAGGCTATAACATACTCAAGCGAATTTATGCTCTTTTCGTATTTTATAAATATACATGGTTACTATGGTAATAGATATTGCTAATTCTGACAAACTTCTTAGGTTGTTGAATTTCATTTTCTGTTTACTTTGAGTTAAATAATTAGCGATTCTAGAATAAGTTGGTTATCTTGGATCTAAATTTCCATACCTGCCGTTTCCGTGTGTTTGAAATATTGAACTTTTTAAGTTTTATCAATAAAAATATCCACTTGATCACCAAACTTTGATAACATCTTAATATCACTAAGAATGGACTCTTTCTGAAACTAAAATAGAATGGTTGAGGTAAACGTTACCATGGCAACCATTTCTAAAAAATGAATTTAAAGCACTGACTATTTTTATAATAATGATATTTATTCCATAAGAAATGACTATTAAAAGGATTTATTGTGATAAAAACTAGACCATTTTTTGTGTGGTCACAATGGAAATGTGACCATTTAGACAAAATTGATTTGAATTTATTTTAGCCCATAAAATGATATTTTTTGTAATGTAAAATTAATGTTGCACTGATATTTGTTGCTGAAACGATTTTACAGCATAAGTTTATTTCATTACATTCATTCAAAATGGCCGTATCCAAGGAAATACGCTTATTTAAATTTTGAAGTAAAATCTTACATATGATTTGTTAGTAACGGCTTATTTTTTCTCTTAGTATGAAGCGAAATATTTTTGATAAAAAATCTAAGATAACCTTTATAACTATCAATTTCATAATTGCATGCACGCAGGAAATGCTTAGTCTTCCTGGGCACCTGCTAGCTGGTCTCACTCTCATATCGGGAGTCCGCTTCTTTTCATGTGGTGGAGGATTTTGTTTGTTTACAGTCTTGTACAAGCGCATTCTTAAAACTTGCACTCTGACTGACTGTGACGACGGGACTCCATGACGGTCCCTGTCCAAACCTCTTTAGAGAAGACAGGGCCCCAACCACCTGTCCTCTCTGAATGTCAATCGGACTACTCGGGTGATAACATACATGAGCTCGCGGCGGCAGAGCACGGATTGTATTACGTACGCCCTCTTTTTATATCCATTTACATATTCATCTGTTTTGCTTGGGCCCCTGCGTTTTGCGGTCTTGTTTGTGTGTGGTCATCTGACAGTGAGGAGGTTGTTTTACACCACAATTGTACGTTCTTCGAGACCTCTGAGTAATCGGAAAGTGGGAGGGTTGTGCGCACGTAATCCAGGATAACCATACCTTCTGCTATTTCCATGGCAGATGGCCATCCTTAGTCGGCACAGGTTGCCCATAGGTCTCGTTGGTTTATGTGTAGTCCTTTGTGTTTGATGTTTCTGTGTTGTGCGTTGACGTTCCTTGTGCCTTACGCGTCTCTTTGTGCTTGTCTGCTTTGTGTTTTTCCATTGGGTGTTTTGGGGTTTTGCTGTGGGTGCAACAACCTGGTGTTGTTGGAGATCCCCTCCTTTGTTTGCTTTGGTTTCTGTTTTATTCTGATTTTGCATGCCTTCGGTTTCTGATTTTCTGAATTATAGATTTTGTGCTGTATACAGGGATATGGTCATTATCCATATTTGTCACTTTCAACCTATTAAAAAGTTCTCCGTTCTCCATTATTTAAAATAAGATGACAATGTGCTGTTTTCAAAGTATTTAGTTTTCTTATCCAAATATCCTCTACAAGGAGACGCATCTCTACTATTATATAGTTATCTTTGTAGAACCTCATAAATTATAAAATGCCATTCACGTTATCGTTTTCGAAGTAACTATATCAATAGGGTTTTTCATTTAATTTGTTTTATGTCAAGCAGATATTCGCTGATGAGTTCTTTAAAAGATACCCTATGTCTTGTCAAGATAAA
This sequence comes from Pinctada imbricata, assembly GCA_033119305.1. NCBI lineage: Eukaryota > Metazoa > Mollusca > Bivalvia > Pterioida > Pteriidae > Pinctada > Pinctada imbricata. Next base: position 44,702,261 of record VSWD01000012.1, on the reverse strand, counting down.
ACAATGAATCAACTATTTTTGTCGCAATTTGACGCAAACGAGTCTATCATGCTTAGAAATTAGAAACTAGCTGATTACAATAATCACAAATGCCCTCACTACCGAACTATGATCAATTACAGCATATAAAATGGGTACCCTAATATAACCTACTTTTCTCCGTAGAAGACCGATGGCGAACAAGTGTAAGCACTTATTTCCATAAGGCTAATACTTTATCAAAACTAAACAACATGGTGGACGGATAACACGTGAGACGAAATTGAATCGCAATCGGTGTTATCAAAATCTGGAAAGAGAAATATTATGGACAATAAAAGAACAGAAATAGTATTGGCTTGGCATTGGAAAAATATAGAGACCTAGCTTAGAGGACGACTGTGAAATTAAACCTCAAGTCGGAGAAAAATTAGGGATCTACAGAGTACATATACATGTAAAGTTTTCGTTTATTTTTATCTATGAGATGTATACATATAAGTTATAAGTTCAATCTATAGTACAATTGATATGTGTATATAATACATTATATATATTCACAGTATTTATCAAATATTAAAAAAAGAACAAAAAACCCTAACTAAATAAAGGTTAATCTTCATTCAGGATTTGGTAAACAAACGCACATGTGTAAAGCAGACTACACCTGCCGTCAAACACTATTACACGCTGTTAGTCATTTGAAAGTGTTCGATTATCCATGCTCAAAAATGGTTATTTGAACAGAAAATGATATCTATATACATAAGATCAACCATGTTTGTGCAATTTATGAAATATTAGTACGACCTAAAGTAAGTTTCCTTCGACAACTTCAAAAAGACTACATACGTGGTTTACTACATGTAAACGTCTTCAAAATGTTTCGTAGTAATCCTACGATGTGAAGTTCATTCAAGCGATTGGCTGATCGTGGTAGCGTGCTAACTTTGACCTAAGTGAACGATAGTTAAATCCCTGCTAGACTATTTGTACCTTTAAAGTTCCTCCGTTTCGCCGATGTAAATAACATAGTCGTATTTTGTGTATTTGATTCCGTATATCAAAGCCTCCTTTATCGCTTGGAATATCTTACCTAATGATCTTCTTACAAATTATGCATGTGCATGGGGTTTCCTTCTTTATTATTCTGTTTGTCAAAGGTGGGTCCCTTCTCGAACCGTTATAGGTTTTTCCTTCTATGCAGTATGTTTGGAGCGATATCTTGATCACTTATAAAAAGGTATACCTGTATGTGATTTTTCTTCATCTATGGACATTATCTTATGAAATTATGAATATGAACAACTTCCATCAGGTATTTTATGCAAAAAGATGGATATAGTATACCGGTATATTCATAGTTGAAAAAGCGATGAGTTTGTTATGGGGTACCCTTAACTTTGGAGCGATATCTTGATCATTTTAAAAGCAGTATACCTGTATGTGATTATTTCACAATCTATATACATTATAATATGAAATAATGCGAAATGAAGAACTTCCATCAGGTATTTTATGCAAAAAAGTGGGATATACTATATATTATTAGTTGAAATTGCGATGAAATTATAAAGGGTTACCCTTATGTTTGGAGCCATATCTTGATCATTTATAAAACTGTGCACCTGTATGTGTTTTTTTCTTTATCTACATACATAATTTTGTGAAATATTGCAGAACGAAAAAAATTCATCTGTTTTTTCTGCAAAAACTTGGATTTAGTATATATCATTGGTAAAAAATGTCATGAAATTATAAGGGGGTACCCTTATGTTTGGAGACTTATCATGCTCTGATTTATGTTTGAATTTTATTTCATTTGTTACATTTCTTCTATATGACTAGTTATCATAAAATAAAACAAAACAAATAAACAAATTATTACCAATACTGAATTTGGAGGGTTCAAAAGCATATGCTGGATATTTGATATTCCTCAATCTTAATGTGCAAGGGTACCTTTCTATAATGTACTGTATCTTTGATGAGAAAAATTACATATCTATGTCTGTGTTTTATTTCTCATTTGGACAATAGTGTTTAGGAAAAAAAACCAAAAATACAAATTTCATCTGTTAATTCTCTGAGTAGGGACCCACCTTAAAAGGAAAAGTTAGAACTTGAAAATTATTTTAATTTCCTTTCAGAAAAAGACGCACTCACTCTATGTAGATTTAGAACCTGCAATCACTATTTACCGATTGAAAAGGGTAGGTTTGCAGACACTCCAAGAGATCAGAGGAAATGTAGACTATGCCAGACAGACGGACTAGATGACGAATTTCATTACTTGCTAGAATGTCCCGCCCTTCATTTTGAAAGAAGACTCGTGCTTCCAAATTATACTTTTACGCATCCTAATATTATCAAATTTAATAGAATCATGACTGGACCAAGAGTCCCCGAGGGCACATGTAGCCAAGTTCGATCAACTTCGGTTGATCGTCTGTCTCTTCAACGCATTTGAAATTTTCTGGTACAAAATTTCTTGCTATTTCTAAAACGTGGGTCCTGTAGCATCACATCCCACCCATTCTGCTACGTCTTTTGGTACATTTTTGGACATATAATTTTCATACATTTTGGCCATATTACATCGTTTAGACTGAGGATCACTGACGAGGGTTTAATACCCGAAACGTGCATGTTTGGTCCATGCTGTAAATTTATCAGGTTTTTAAAAATGATGCTATTGAATTTAAAGACGTTTAACATTTGAACTACTTGGTGAGTGTCACTGCTGGTGGACCAAGAGTCCCCGAGGGCACATGTAGCCAAGTTCGATCAACTTCGGTTGATCGTCTGTCTCTTCAACGCCTTTGAAATATTGCGGTACAAAATTTTTTGATATTTCTAAAACGTGGGTCCTATAGCATCATATCCCACCCATTCTGCTACGTCTTTTGGTACATTTTTGGACATATAATTTTCATACATTTTGGCCATATTACATCGTTTAGACTGAGGATCACTGACGAGGGTTTAGTACCCGAAACGTGCATGTTTGGTCCATGCTGTAAATTTATCAGGTTTTAAATGATGCTATTGAATTTAAAGACGTTTAACATTGTAGGTAACAATCAGTACTTGAGAAATTATGTGCATTCATAAGAATAACATTTAAGAAAAATCCGCAATATATACCTTTGAATACATTTTTTAGCTTTCTCTCTCCCTCTCTCTTTCTTAAAATTATGAGCATTTTCTGTCTAAAACAGGGCCTATTCAGAACAGGAATTTGCCTTCATTTTGAGAACAGCGACAAAAGGGATAGCTGGTGAAAGTATTTTTCTTTGAAGTGAGAGGGTTTGTGCGTACGTAATCCAGGATAACCACACCATTTGCTACTTGCGTGACAAATGGCCGTCCAAAGTCGGCACCGGTTGCCCATTGGTCTCGTCGGTTTATGTGAAGTTTTTTGTGATGTTTACATGTCGTGTGTCTCTTTTCTGTCTCGTGCTGTACTCGTCTTTTGTGTTTTTGCATTAGGTGTTTTGCTGTTTTGATGTTGATGCTGCAGCGGGGTCTTGTTGGAGATCTCCTCCCTTCTATTAAGTACGCATATGCAGGATTCTATTAAGTTAATAAATTTCCTCGCATCATTCAATGAAACAATTAGCCTAGGTCCAACTTATGGGCATCGGCTAAATCTTTGTAACAAACGAGCAATTCTATCTTCTTTATATCATGAACAGTTTTCAGCTTATCTTATAAGAAATCAGCGACACCTTCTTCAACAAAGGAAGTTAAATAGCTATTCTCTGTAAGCATTTGCACTTTTATGAAGGACGCATGGCACGACATGTCTCAGATTTTTATAAAATTTATACATAAGGTTGGATCTGACCCAAAACTAAAACAATTGTTTAAAAAGTTTCTTAATATCACATCCGATTCGAAACGGAATATGAATATTGAAAAAATGTATTTTTGGATGTTTTTGAAGTGTAATACATAATTTAAGCAGCATAATCTAAAACAAACAGTGATGAATTATCAGTACCATATCATTGTTCTTTCAAGTTAAATAATAGTAATGTTGGGTTGATGGACTTATCAATATGTTTCCATAGCAACAGGACTCTAAATATTGCTTCGATTACTGTCATTTTTCCGATTTAAGTTCACGTTGCCTTAGCAATGAACACAATCTTTGTTCCAATGTGAATGCTTATGTTTTATTTGCATAAACAACTAAAAAAATGTAAGTAATTTATTATGAATATTGAAAAAAAATATGCCTAAAGTACAAAGTTTGTGTTCGTTGCTATGGCAACGTGAACTAAAATCGGAAAAATGACAGTAATCTAAGACAATATTTAGAGTCCTGTTTGAACTAGATCACTGAATTCTAATTCAAAGTGATGATAGTGATTTTTTTCAAGTAGATCTTTCATGACATGGAAAAAAAATTAAAAATATTCAGGAAATAGCCCGTTGCTATGGGAACGATTTTATAAATTTGCACATAGACCCACGGGCATCCAAAAATAAGTAAACTGAAAAATTTCAAATTTGAAATAAAGTTTACTTAAGACTTTGCTTAATCATGTTTATCATATATCTAAACAAAAGTTTGTAAGCCTGTTTCGTTTTTTGATGATAAGGCTACGGCAAACTGCAAAAGATGCTTAATTTTAGATTGTATTGCCAACTTACCATAGCAACCATTAATTACTTGAAAGTTTTTATTGTATTTTGATAGAGGCTTACTTGATCGTAATTAAATAATGAATTTGACCTTCATGGGATGAAAAATTGCTGTTTTATAAAAATAAGAAAAAAAATGGTTTCCATGGTAACATATGTTCCCCAGAACTTTTCCATGGTTTTTAAAAGAGCTACTCGTGGTGGATATATTCCTACATTTTTTTATCCGTTCATCGTGATGCAAAAATTTTAAAAATAACACTGAAGTTGCAAAATTAGTAATATTATAGACCATAGTTACCGTTGCCAAGGTAACTTATGTACATAGCAAAAAGCGAGTTTATACTGAATTTGCTCATTTTATTAAGTAAATATTACAGATGTACCCATCAGTAATTCAGTCTCATAGTCGAAATTCCATTTCCTAATCATACACCCGTCAAGAGAGAAGGAAAATTGGAAAATACAAACAGCATTTTGAAATCAATATATCAAAATTAACCAATTATGTTGTCATGGTAACCAGCCTTTTTGACAATATCAGACACTTCTAGTGAGCTTATTTAAAATTGAATGTCCTAATTTTTAGGATGCATTAAACATCTTCCCGTAATGTCGTATATAGATAAAATTATAGAGCTTTATAGTAGCTTAATGTTGCCAATTTCTCAACTTTAAAGGTCGTTGCCATGGTATCCAGATGACCTTGAAATAAAATTTTGTCACAATTACCCTTTTTCATTGGTCCCTACTTATGTGTGAAATTTCATGAAAATCGGAGACCATGCGTGTCGAAATGGTTTAAATGGTACATTGAGAGTAGAGAATTGCTATTAATCTTTTTGTCACCGATTTCGCCTGTTTTAAATTTTCTCTTTTTTTATCGGAAAATGTGATATACGATTTTACATTTTTCAATAAAAAATGAAATTTCAAAATAAGTTTTAGCATATGTTATATATGACAAAATCATAAAACAATATTCGATTTTCTTTTATTTATCAAAGCGAGCAGCAAAAGAGCAATTATCTGTTCTTAAATGATGCGACTGAATGTGAAGACTTTAAACATTCATCTGTACGAACTTTATTAACTATACATCATAGACATGGATACAATAAAAAAAAGGGGTTGACATAAGCGCAAGACGCATATGTTTTCCCTCAATTTTTGGTGTTGATACCTCGATCAACCAAAAAAATTATTACACTCATAAACTACTTATCATTTCATTTCGTCGCTTTTTAACGTTTATTTGCAGCTTTGAAATCGTGTTGCTAACGACGTTGCTTATGACGTTGCTAAGCGCGTACTTTAATTTTGTGTTGATACAGATATCAACAAAATTTCTCGTCAGAATCGTCGTTTCTCAATAATAACAATTGAAATTTAATGATATAACATTTATAAACACACAAAAACAACACAACAACAAAATCTAAAAAAATCAATATTTTATCCAAATACAGAGAGTTGAGTCGAAAGAAAAAGGTCCACTTGTCCCTAAAATTGGCCCTATATTTTTCATGAAATCATTATTATTGATCTGAAATATCTCAATAGAATTAGTTTTAGAGTTGTAAAGTGCCTAAGATATGACGTTACGTTGTGACGTCATAGGCTCTGGAGAACGGAAAATGAAATAGCAAAAATATTTTAAATTTCCATCGGCGCGTACCTTCAACCAAAATAAAATTTTCAGATAGATAAACTGCATCTTAAAAAGATCAACTTAATTGATATTTTATATACTCACATAAATACATTGTGTCCGTATAGTAAACTTCTTTGCCTGACGGGCATAGTTTATCCGTTATTGGACAAGGCGAATTGTCCTCTCTAATGTATGGCACTAGCTCATTGGATTCATTAACAAATGCTATGGTAGGACACCCAACTGTAATAAATATGTTGAAAGACTTAAGAAAAAATGACTAAAGTTGTGAATATCAATTGAACAATATGCATCATGTTCAGTAATTAACGAAATCACATATGATGTAAATACGAAGCGACTAACCAAAATATCATCCATCCAAATATTTCTTACCACACATACTTTCGCATATACTCAAGTTTCTTTATTAGATAGTGTTGTCCTCTGAGTTTCCACTAAAATGTGTTATTGCCTTATTTTGTTTGTTCACTTTTCTCATCTTGTGAGAAAGTTCTGTTTTATATTTTTTTTTCATGTATTTTAAGCCTTTTCAATGTGAATTTTGTATTCTGATTTTAGGTTGTGTGTTTCATTTTCATTCACGCATCTATAATAAATACCTATCAGTTATTCAGTCACAAAGTCGAGAAGGCAAGGCCAAATCATTTATTTAGATTTTCCATTGGAACATGATTTATTTAGAATATCCGTTTAATATTCAGCAACTACAATGTCTACATTAAAAGAAATGTTTTTCAGAAAAAAACATAGATGTCTCCCCCTCCCTCTAAGTTGCTTTGACCATAGGCCAAGATGATAAGGAACCTTTGAGTCATGGGCAACATTATACTAAAACATGAGAACGATTCATTATATTGTTTGAGGTAAAGCCTAAACATGATTAGCATATACAATTTCATTATAAGCATATTTAGTGAAAATGACTTTGGTAACATGACCTTGGATATAGGTGATCTGAAACCTACATTGTATGGATCATGATCAACAATAAACTGATTTAGTGATTGGATACACAGTTCAAAATATAAAGCCTAAATATGATAAGCATAGACATATTCAGCCTGGACATGATAAGCATATACAATTTCATTACAAACGTAAGAAGTGGCCTTAATCATGTGACATTGGGACAATGTGAAAAAAAAATTAGTCCTGAGAAATAACATACTAAAATATGAAAACAATTGTAAGAAGGGTTCAGGAAAAACTTGCCCATTCAATATAAGTACGTACAATTTCATTAAAAAGAATTAAATGATCTTGACCTTGGGCACATGGCCTTGGGTCAAGATGATAAGAAACCCTCCAATCCTGAGCATAGGCATACGAAAGTATTAGTGATCCAGTATACGATTCCACAGATATAGCCCAGACTCAATAGCATTTACAATTTCATAAGAAAATGTAATACTTGACCTTGATCTTAGGCTTGGATCGATGTGGTGTGAAACCTTTGGGTCATTAGCACCATTATACTAAAATATGAAGTGATCAGATCACGGTTTAAAAGATTAAGCCTGGACATAATATACAATACAATTTCATTTAAAATATACTAGTTGACCTTGACCTCAGTCACAATACCTTGAGTTAACGTGATGTGAAACCTTTAAGTGATAAGCAACATCATACTAAATTATGACAGTGATCTGATAAATTGTTTAAAGAGATACACTCCCAACCAGATAGCATGTACAATTTCATGAAAATGTACTTAGTAACTTTGACCTTGATCAAATGACCATGGGTCAAGGTGAAACCTTTTGGTCATTAGCAAGTACATACTAAAACGTAAAAGCAATCAAGTAAGCGGTCCAAGAGATAAAGCCTAGACAGGAATGTATTTACAATTTAATTAAAAATGTAGTAAGTGACCTTGCCCTTTGTCACATGACCTTGAGTTTGGTGATGTGAAGCCAAAATATGAAAGTGATCAGGTTAACGGTTCAAGAGTTATAGCCCAGACGAGAATGCATGTACATTTCATTAAAAATGTACTAAATGACCTTGACCTTTGTCACATGACCTTGGGTCAAGGTGATGTGAAACCTTCGGGTTATACGCAGCAACATGCTGAAATATGAGTGATCCGGCAAACAGTTCAGGAGATATAGCCCGAAAAGGAATGTATGTACAATTTCACTGAAAATGTACTAAGTGACCTTGACCTTGGATCAAGGTGATGTGAAACCTTTGGGTCATAAGGAACAACATCCTAAATGAGAAAGTGATCGGATAAACGGTTGAAGAGATATAGCTCGGACAGGAATGTATGCATAATTTCATTAAAAATGCACTAAGTAACCTTGACCTTGGTCACATGACCTTGGCTCAAGGTGATGTGAAACCATCGGGTCATAAGGAACAACATACTAAAATATGAAGTGATCCGACAAACGGTTGAAAAGATAGAGATTGGACAGGAATGTATGCATAATTTCATTTGAAATGCACTAAGTGACCTTGACCTTGATCACATGACCTTGTGTCAAGGTGATGTGAAACCTTCAGGTCATAAGGACAACATACTTAAATATGAAGTGATCCGGGCAAATTTTGATTTTTTGGTCTAAATAGTTCGAGGAGATGTTCCTCTACATATGGACCTATCCATCTTTCTTAAACCTCTTTTCTATTAGAAGTCGCAACACTGACCTTAAATTCATCAATGGTGATACCTGAAAGGTATAATGGTAGTAAGCATGGGGCTGTTATTGTTGGAATGGCGTTGCGCCAGCTCATTTTATACAACACATTGTTTGCATGCTATAAATATTTTAAATGGTATACTTCTTTTTTTGTTTTGAATATTTTTCCCTGACATGGTCGCCATAACACTTTCTATATAGACATAACCCCAGACAGTCCATGCGTTTTATATATTGTTTTCATTTTCGTGCATGAACCTTGACGGCGGGTGCGGCTAGGCAACAAGGGACGCTTACTCCTCACGGGCACCTGGTCCCACCTCTAGCTTGCTAGGGGTCCGTCGATGCTCAGTTTTTTGCTCTATTGTGAGTGCTATTGAGATTATAGTCAGGATCTTGTTTATCTCATTTCAGATGGAGTAACGTGCATTAGATCGATCTCCATTGTCCAATATATTAATTGAAATATAATGATTGATAAATCATGTTCGATCGTCTGTAGTTTTTTTTTTTTTTTTGTTTAGAAAGAACTGTAACTCTTACAACATTGGTGACTCTAACAACAGACCTGAGTTAATTTCCAAAAGAATCTCTCTCTATGTTTCGTTTTGTTAATAGAAAGAGTCATCTAAATTTCATATACCATAAATAATATCGTAGTAAAATTAAAATTATTCTATGCTGCAATAATGGTTATTATTCATTTAGTACATATCATACAACATTAGAAAAGTTATCATCGATATACAGATAAAGTATACCACTGAGGGAGTTACATGTACTAGTATGATTCTGCTTTACAGAAATGAAACCTTTCTCCTGATGGAACCCAGAATCGCGCTAACTCCCTCAATATATTTTAAGCGTTTTATTTTACAGTCACTGTGACATCACTAGCGTCATGCGCTGAAGCTTAGACCCATTTCAAAGCTATTTTCCTAGGGAAATAGTCTTTCCAACTAACGCACAGTCGGCACATATTACCGATTGGTCTCGTTCGTTTATTCATAGTCTTTTGTTGTTGGTCTCGTTGGTTTATGTGTAGTCATTTGTGTTTGATGTTTCTGTGTTGTGCGTTGACGTTCTTTGTCCCTCATGCGTCTCTTTTTGTGCTTGTCTGCTTTGTGTGTTTGCATTGGGGTTTTTTGGGGGGTTTTGCTGTGGGTGCTGCAACCTGGTGTTATTGGAGATCCCCTCCTTTGTTTTGTATCAAATGTTGCTACATTTGTTGTATTTGGTGTTCCTTGACCATTTTCCGTCTCTTGGTGTTCATGTCTACTGTGTGCTTTTGCATTAGGCAGTTTTGCTATGGATGCTGCAACCGAGCGCTGTTGGAGATTCCTTCCTTTCTTATCTGATCATTTTCTCCAGAATCGCTCTTCCGTTTAGGTAACAAATGCACATGTAAAAATTATTATTGTCCTTCAAGTATAGATACGTCTTTCTCACCTTTTGCAATTGGATGTCGTGGAATGCAAACTTCAACCAGCTGTCCATCTGTATCCAGGAGGCAATGGTAAAAATTGCCGCCATGGGTACACGTGAAATTGTCTGCCCGTTTCTCCCATTCTTCTTTAGTAGTGGGGCAACTTGTTACTGCTGCTGCTTCCAGCACAGGAAAACACAGCACAATTAATGCGAAAGCTGATGCTTCTGCCATCATTATCTGGAAAAAATTAAGATTTGTTTAAGTATTGAATGCTTTTAATCAAAGAAACTTATTTTATTTTTTTCATAATATTATTAAGTACACCCCTGTTATAATTCATTATCAGAAGAAAGTCAATTTCTTGAATACACATACTTTGTATTATACATTGAGTAGTTTTCAAAACGATTTTCAGGAAAGCAAGCAAAGGGACCCGAAAAGAACAGATTGTAATGGGAGAAGACCGACCGAGTACCTGTTGAAACTGTATTGCAGTGCTGTTTCGAAGAGTCAGTCAATATCAGTATTGGTAAGGATAAGAGTTCTTCGTTAATTTATTTGCTTATAAAAATGATAATTATTTGTGTTTATATGTCAGGTGATAATACCTGAAATTCAGAAAGGCAAGTTGGGTTATCTTCCCATGCACGGCCAGGACAGGGCAATCCATGGAGTCTAAGAAACGATCGAGTATTCACAAAATATCCCCCAATAAAAAGATCTTCCTTTTTCTATGATTATGGTTTATTGGAGAATATTGCATTTGCAAATGGTATTTTTTTGTAGCTCACCAATTGTTTTATAAATCATTTTTCTGAAATAATTTTTATATTTTTTCTCTTAAAACATAATTCTTTGAACATAATTTTAAACAATATTTATGGCGTTTCGCCAGAAGATTTGATATTGCTTCAAATACAGATTTTGACATTTTTGTTCTTCCTACTCTGACGGACTTCTGTCCTTACTATATATGGACAAAAGTACAATACATAACTTAGTCTCTCTTTTTCTCAAAATGTAAACCTAATATCAATTGAATATGATTCTTGAACCAGTTAAATGAAAAAGGTACCCTACCCCGCAAACATTCTGCCGAACACAGAAGAGATATCTTTTTTGTTACGTAACTATTGTACATGTGGTAGCAGTAACTGCCATGTACATACGAAAGGAGGGGGGTCTCCAACAAAACTCGGTTGCAGCACCAACAGCAACACACCAAACACCCCAAGTGAAAACATAGAGATGTACCGTATTGAAGTAACGGGTGTTGCATGCAAGCAGGAGATGCTGTCTTTTCCTGGGTACCTAGTCTCACTTATTTGGTCTTATTTGGATTTCGCTTGTTTTCATGTGATGGAGGTTCTTGTCAATTTACTTTGGATCCTATTCCATCCTGATTTAGCTTGCCTTCGGTTTATTTTTTCTGAACTATCGATTGACGGAGATATGGTCATTATCCATATTTGTCATTATAATGTTGCTCTTTGCAAAATTGCCCAAAAGCAGAATAAATGAAGTAACAGCCTAGTTTTCTTCAGATAGAAAAAAATGCATCGAAGGGAAGTGATATATTTGTGGGACAGGGGTGTTTACGAATTTCTGCATATTTTAAATTTAGATAACTTGTAAGGAGTATGAAGCTAAGAGGTCGGAATGGAAGAGTGGGTTTCAAATTAGGATCCCCTTTATTGAAAAGAACAGGTTTGATGACATGGAAAATCAGCCCTTATTTTAGAATGTTTTAGATTTCGTTGTATTTTGTATCGAGGAGGTTAAATGTGAGTTTGTTTGAAAGACCAAAGGAAATATTTCAATTTTCGTGCAATACACCGAAAGATATGGCTTCAAAATTGGCTTAAAGTCGTAAAATGCTAAAAATCGTAAGAAATTGGCACAACTCTGGTCAAAACTTATGAAAATAAGTAGAACGACAGCCCTGAACCAAAATAATTTTCATATAAAAAGTTCAATTTGCAATTTATCTTTGGATCCACATAACATTTATGTTGGGTGAGTGTTAGCGCCTGCACTTCTTTCAAAGATTTATGTAAGAATATGGCGATTTTTCTTCATTTTCCGTCATGCAGGATGAATAACGTCAAAATGTAACGTCATAACTAACGCACGTGACATTTTGACAATGTAAAATATTTACTCTCTATTTCGGTAGGTATTTGAGATAAATACAAGAGATGCTGAAAACTAATTTTCATACAATTATTATTCGAAAAAAAGGTAGGGCCACGAAGCCCCTTAATCGGACCTGTTTCTTAACATTTGAATAAAATGACCATTTTTGTGATTTGATACTTTGTAAAATTCTTTACTTAATTATGTGTTGAGATTATGTAAATAGTGCATTTATCAGTAGCATTAAGCCCTTTGAAAACCCCAAAATCGTCAGTTTTTCGTGAAATTGCTGCAAAACGTACATGTTTCTTTAAATCAGCATGTAGCCAAGTTCGATCAATTTCGGTTGATCGTTTCTTCAACGCATTCTAAATTTCTGTTATCAAAATTTCTTGAAATTTCTAAAAAGTGGGTCCTGTAGCATCATGGTAAACGTCTTTAAATTCAATAGCATCATTTTAAATCTGATAAATTTACAGCATGGACCAGACATGCACGTTTCGGGTACTAAACCCTCGTCAGTGATCCTAAGTCTAAACAATGTAATATGGTCAAAAAGTATGAAAATTATTTTGTCCAAAAATGTACCAAAAGACGTAGCAGAATGAGTAGGATATGATGCTACAGGACCCACGTTTTAGACATTTCAAGCAATTTTGTAACAGAAAATTTCAACTGCGTTGAAGAGAAAGACGATCAACCGAAGTTGATCGAACTTGGCTACATGTGCCCTCGGGGACTCTTGGTCCACCAGCAGTGACACTCACCAAGTAGTTCAAATGGTAAACGTCTTTAAATTCAATAGCATCATTTTAAATCTGATAAATTTACAGCATGGACCAGACATGCACGTTTCGGGTACTAAACCCTCGTCAGTGATCCTAAGTCTAAACAATGTAATATGGTCAAAAAGTATGAAAATTATTATGTCCAAAAATGTACCAAAAGACGTAGCAGAATGAGTGGGATATGATGCTACAGGACCCACGTTTTAGAAATTTCAAGCAATTTTGTAACAGAAAATTTCAACTGCGTTGAAGAGAAAGACGAACTTGGCTACATGTGCCCTCGGGGACTTTTGGTCCACCAGCAGTGACACTCACCAAGTAGTTCAAATGGTAAACGTCTTTAAATTCAATAGCATCATTTTAAATCTGATAAATTTACAGCATGGACCAGACATGCACGTTTCGGGTACTAAACCCTCGTCAGTGATCCTAAGTCTAAACAATGTAATATGGTCAAAAAGTATGAAAATTATTATGTCCAAAAATGTACCAAAAGACGTAGCAGAATGAGTGGGATATGATGCTACAGGACCCACGTTTTAGAAATTTCAAGCAATTTTGTAACAGAAAATTTCAACTGCGTTGAAGAGATATCCCACTGCGTTGAAGACATATCCCACCCATCCTGCTACGTCTTTCAGTACACTTTTTCTACATAACTTTCATACTTTTTTGCCATACTACATTGTTTAGATTTAGGATCGCTGATGAGGGTTAAGTACCCGAAACGTGTATGTCTGGTCCACGTTGCCAATTTATCTGTTATTAAATGATGCTATTCAATTTGAAGACGTTTACATTTATACCACTTGGTGAGTGTCACTGCTGGTGGACCAGGAGTCCCCGAGATCGATTTCGGTTGATCGTTTCTTCAACGCATTCTAAATTTCTGTTATCAAAATTTCTTGAAATTTCTAAAAAGTGGGTCCTGTAGCAATATATCCCACCCATCCTGCCACGTCTTTCGGTACACTTTTTCTACATAACTTTCATACTTTTTTGGCATAGTACATTGTTTAGATTTAGGATCACTGATGAAGGTTAAGTACCCGAAACGTGCATGTCTGGTCCACGTTGCCAATTTATCTGTTCTTAAATGATGCTATTCAATTTGAAGACGTTTACATTGACCACGTACATCGAGAAACATGAAAAAAAAAAAACAAATGAAAGAAAAACATTCATTTTCAATATTGTATAATCATGTACAAAATTCGTCATAATGGCGAGAGAAGAAAAGGATACCGTCCCCCCCCCCCTCCAGCATATCGCCCCCGACGATTTACTGCATGCATAGAGTAAAACATCCCTTCAGACGGTCTGCTATATATCAGAACATCCCTCGGATATTCTACTTTATAGTAGATCATCTCCCGGGGGACATTTCACTACCATATATTGCAGAATGGCAGAGCTTCCCTATCGCAGGTTTTCGGGACATTTCAGCAGGTCGTCCCCCTGTTATATTGTAGCAGAACTTCCCTATTGCTGAACGTTTTGAAGCCGTAAGCAGATCGAGGTGATTACATTCTTTTCTTTAGCTTAAGTTAATTGAAAGTCGCGTTAAAAACGAAAACAATGTGTGTAAAATGTAATGTGCAGACATTTAAAAAATGTATCTATATATTTCGTAGCATTGCATGTCATTACGACTGACAAATAACGAACCCCCCCCCCCAAAGAAAAACCCCAGTCGAATCAGGCGTAGAGAAACATCAAACACCAATAAATGGAAGCCAGGAGACCAATTGGCACCAGCACCGACTTTGGACGGCCATCTGCTGTAAATGGCAAATAGTGTGCGGATTTTGTGAGCACAACCCACTGATTTACTAGTATCTTGATACATAGCGGTCTCTATAGACAAACATTTGATGTATAAACATAAAATTTCTTACTGTAAGGTGACACCACAAATAAGACGCAGGGATTTCAGGCATCACAAATACTATGTAATGGACATACTATGTAAAACATGTTATGGCATGCGTAGAAAAGTCTGTGCTCTGTTTTCAGAAGCGAGCTCAAGACCAATTACTCGAGAGGCCCGACCGATTTTCAAATAGGACAGGAATCAGGACCCAGTCTTCTCTGAAGAGATTTGGACAGGGTCCATCATGGAGATAAACTTAAAGTACAATGTACAGCATTTCTTCAATAATGTGTGACTGACTCATGGGCGGACCTAACAAAATTTAAAAGGGACTTAGTAATGGATGGTAGACAGAAAATATTGTCATTATTATGGTAATGTGACATCCCTATTGGCCTAAATATTGTCTTAAGAAAAAATAGGACTATTATTTGGGGATACTGAAGTGAAGTGCATATAATATTAGAGACTAACAAAGTTAGTAATATGGTGAGGGGTAACTGAATAATTTACTCACCACCTGAGTTGTTGTCGAACCGCGCCTAAGGTACGGAGAAGTCCTGGGGCGACGTCCTACTAGGTCCGGGGAGAAATCAACAACTGTCTGAATACAACTGAACAGCTGTTCGTGTGACGTCACTTAAATGAAACCCTTACCCGAATATATTTATACTACATCCCTCCCCGTTTTAAAAGAACAAAACATATAATATGAAACACTTAAGGAATATGGCAAAGGTCAGAACATCCGGCCAAAGCCAAAGATAAATTAATAATACATAGTCTATCAAAAAGGTAACACATACTGTACAAATGCTCATATTCATAAAAACAATCTTTACATTCAAAATTCTTTTAAAAAATTACGGAGATCCTGTAGAAAAATATTATTTCCAGGATCCGTAAGGTGAACGCCATCATGACGAAATAGATATTTCCTTCCCCCCCCCCCCCCCTGAATATTCCTGTGCCAAAGTACCATTCCCCCCATCCCAATCAAAAAGTTACCGACAGATACATTAATTTCTACCCTTCTTTTCTCTCCTACATATAAATTAAGATTTCTCCATGTTTGTCTCGGCAAAAGCTCAGAAAATACAATAGTACAATTTGAGAATTGTTCTGCTAATAGTGCAATGTCATTTTTCATTTTATTTGAAAGTGAAAGAATTCTACTGGAAGAAATATCATTTGAGCCAATATGAATGATGATAATATCAGGTGAAAGACCATTGGATGCTATCGTGTTGATGGCATCTAGAAGGGACTTCCAACGCATGCCTCGTATACCATGCCATACAATATCTTAAATTTTCAAGGTCGAGATTTTCATATTGTAATTGAATGGCTCTCTGGTGTGCCCAGTAAACAATAGACGAACCTACTATCAAAATCTTGTGTTTAACAGAAGATTGAGACGATTGAATGAAAACTGACTTCTCTTTATCTGAGAGTGTTTGTAACAAAACCAGGATCTTCCAGTGAAAAAGACTGTAACAACTGGTGGCTGGGTAGGGATTGGTTGGCAAGATGACATCTGATTGGTCGGTATTGTCTAGAAGAAAACTAAGCATATCCTTTTCGTCAATCTGCCATATTGCATTACTGCAGGAAGTGAACTTTTCATTAGTATTAATAAGAGAGACGACATCGTATTATTCCACCATTGAATTTTCCTATGTCAAAATCATTTTTTGCAAAGACGTGGTGAAATTTGTTCAAAAGATAAATAACTTCGAATTGTTCAGTTTCTGTAAGATTTTCTGTTGACCTGTCAACAAAATCCTGCATGTGAGATGGTAATTGAGATTTATAGTTCAGTTTTGTAGAAACGGGACTTCGTTTTGGATTTTGACAGAATTTATCATGCTAAATTCGTCATGTAAATCTATGATTTCATCTACGTCCACCAAATCCTATAATTTGATCTTGCTTTAAAGTTACAAATTTGTCAGTGGGAATTTATGTCTATCAATGAGTTTGGTATCGTTAACTCGTTCGCATCTTTGTCCATTTGGACACACAGACAACCTGAAAATGGCCGATCAGTTTTCATTTTGACAAACTTAGATGTCTTGGATGGAATGACAGTACGTTTATGAACCATGACCCTGAAAATATTGACTTCATTTTCTGTGGAACGTGTACCAGCGTTAACTTTGACAATTGGTACTATTTCATTGTTCAAGGTCAGTGTGTATTTCTCAAGGTCAATACAAGCTTTGTAAGCTTTCAAAACATCTAAACCTAATAATAATGAGTCCGCTATTTCCCCCACTTCTACATCCCATTTGTGATCAACAGACCCCATCTTCAAACGAACATTTTCTGCCAAGTGAGCTCTAATTGTATGATTACTTGCACCTTTCAAACTTACTTCTTTACCAAGACTTGGCCTTTGGGACAGAGAATTAAACAGTTTAAGACTCATTACGGTAACTTGCGCTGCTGTGTCAATTATCGCATTTATGTTTTTGTTTTGTACTGTACATGGGATTTAAAGTGTGTTTTCTCTTTGGATGTTATTTTCATAATTAAGGTGTAATTCTCTGACTTTAATTTTCACTTTAGGTGGTGGCCTTTCTGTTTTGTCAGAAAAGGTTGAAGAATGGCCTACTTCTCCAACCAGTGTTCGTTTAAAGAACCAAAGTTTGGTCGGGGGGATAATGATCGACTGCGTGAAGGTGACCTTGACCTTTGTCTGTTGGGGCATTCCCTAGAAAAATGACCTACTTGTTCGCATCTATAACAAACTGACCTCGACGGACTACTTTGAGGTGACCTGACATTTGACATAGTATTATAAGGCGACCTTGGTCTTGACCTTGACACATACGGACTAGGTGAACGCAGAATTTGTAATATTTCTTTCAGGGTATTTTTTGTTTCTTTATTGTCGTCTTCGAGTCTTTTCACTCTAGCTTCTAATTTGGATATTTTAAAGTCCGAGCTGTACGTTTGACCTTGTGGAGGGGTCGTGATCGATCTGACCACTGGGGTATCTGACTCTTCATCTTCAGAAACGCATGCTTTATTTTCAAATGACACTCTCTTCACTTCAACCTTTTTTACCCCTAAAATTAATCTTTGATTGGTTAAGGCACTTTTCATGTTCTGAACAGCAGTGTCCAATGATGAAGGATTTTTGTCCATAGCGGTTAACGCTGCCTGTTTATTTAGACAACCACGGAGGAATGCGTCAATTGAAACGACAATCATCCGGGGTGTCAGGGTAACCATCGGTGGTCATTTCCTTGATTTTGTCAGCAAATTCTTCTATCGTTTCATCAGGACCTTGTTTAATGTCTTGTAACTGACGACGTATGATATGGGGCAGATCTGTCTAATTTTGCACTTATTTGTTCGAAATTAGTTTAATCGGATGCTGGTCTAGAACTGAAATATTTTAAGGCCTTGTCACTTAAACACTCTATAAATTTATATAATTTCTGTTCGTCTGTCCATTTGTAACGCCTAGCGATGTGTGAAAACTGTGTAAAAAATGGACGCCAGTCATTTTTTCCATTGAAAGTGGCCATTTTGGGTGGACTAGGACCATGTATGTCGCTAGATTCGGAATCTGAATTTGATTTAGAGTTTGTGTGTTTTTTGCTTGTTTCGTTGTCGGAAGTTTTGTTTGTCTGGGGTTTCCGTGCAGTATATATACCTTTGGGTGCAAGTTTGTCAACCTGTTTTGATAATTTGTATTCCTCTAATTGTTGAATCTTTTGTTCCATTTGTGCCATTGTTCCTGTGTTCTGTTGATCTTGATCAAAAAGGTTTTTGTTTCATTTTCTCAATTTCATCTTTTTCGCTCTCCTGTTCTTGTTTTATCAAGATTTGGTAGTTTGTTTTAGTGTCATCCAATTCAGATTGAAATTTGTGTTTTAAGTTATTTATTTGTTCGTTAAATTGTTGTTTTAGAGTTTGCTCTTGTAACTGTAATTCCTGATGGTATCTCTTTTTGTTTTATGGAAATTTGGACGTCTTTGTTTGCTACAACTTTTTGTAATTCTTGTAGCTGGGCGATGGTATCTTTTAAGGAGGGTACCCCGAGCTCTTCTTCAAATGTGATCACACCACGGTCTACTAGAGGGTCCAACACAGTGTTTGGAATCGTACTTATTGATTTTAAATCCTCAATATCAAGAAACCCCTTTTCATCCCTTAATTTCAATATGGCCAAAGATGTCTTGTCTCCTACGTTTGGGATTAATTTATGGTCTTCTTTACTGGCCGTATTTACATTGATAGGACCTATATTGCTCGTAGCCATTGCGAATTGATAATTGAAAAAGATGAGAAGTCAGATCTTAATTGTTTTCTATCAGAACGTCCGAAAGAAAAACAAAGAGTGTTTTTGAGAATTATGTCAGCAGAACATCCGTTGACACAGATTAAATGTATTTAAATATAGCGGAGAAAAGAAGAAAGAAATAATACAAATTTCTGTAAACAATGAAATAATTCCAAATACAAATCGACTTTGGTGCGGTCAAGTTTGTTTACACAATGGAAAAACCGCGCGAAATTCAATGTGTGTTAAATCACAAATATGCACTACACTGGCGATCGATATATTCAACTACCGGCGACGCCAACGAAGTGAAGTGCATATAATAATAGAGACTAACAAAGTTAGTAATATGGTGAGGGGTAACTGAATAAGTAACTCACCACCTGAGTTGTCGAACCGCGCCAAAGGTACGGAGAAGTCCTGGGACGACGTCCTACTAGGTCCGGGGAGAAATCAACAACTGTCTGAATACACCTGAACAGCTGTTCGTGTGACGTCACTTAAATGAAGCCCTTACACGAATATATTTATACTACAATACTGTAGTATTTAAAACAAGCTTAAGTGTACATCATGAATAGAGACTTTAAAAAAATCATTACCATAAATTCTTCAAGAATATAAATATCCTGTATCTTTTTGATAAATCTTCGTTTGAGACAAGAATATATATTTTCATCAGGGTATACCAATATCTTAATGGAAAGGGAGGGGGGATAAAAAAGAAAACTGCACAAGAAATGAGTTTTCTGCTGAAATGTTATTTATACAGTTTTAAAAATATAAAATAATATATAAAACATGTAATCGCCTTTTCTTCATTCATACAAGACATATCCAAAATTAACAACAAATTTTTATCTTTGTCGTAAAGGCTTTTTTCTTCTTTATTTCCTTAATGAGGTGGGGGGGGGGGGGGTCAGACTGATACGTACAGTCTACCAATGACTCTTTACTCCCTTTCTATTTTTAATTTGTTTCGGGGTTTGTTTGTTTTTTTCTGCTGGTTCCGTTCACGAGTAAAGGCACTTTTAATATAAAAGCATGTGTATACCCCCTTTTCCATATCAACCTTAGCCAATAGGTATATTACCCTTTCTCTGTCGTACCACTGAACTGCCCTTGCCAGTCCATGATATTGTGAACCCTTGTCAATCAATCATCTTGCCTTTTCTTCCTCTCTCATCCCCCAACACATTACATGTGCGGCATCTTTATGCATGTTCCAGTCAGAAATTGAAGCAAGTGGCAAAATATCTTTTTCTGCCAAATGCAAGGATAATAAACACTTGACAGTAAGTGTTTTGAATATACTTCCCTGACATTATCGCCATAGCACTTTCTATTTAGACATAACGTCAGACAGTGCATGAATTATATATATTTTCATTTCCATGCTTCATTAACATCGACGGCGGGTGCGGCTAGCCAACAGGGGATACTTACTCCTCCCGGGCACCTGGTCCCATGCACCTCTGGCTTGCTAGGGGTCCGTCGATGTTTAATGTTGTGCTCTATTGCGAGTGCTGTTGAGATTATCGTTAGAATCTTCTTTAACTCAGTCATCTGTTCTTAAATGATGCTATTCAATTTGAAGACGTTAACATTTATACCACTTGGTGAGTGTCACTGCTGGTGGACTAGGAGTCCCCGAGGGCACATGTAGCCAAGTTCGATCAATTTCGGTTGATTGTTTCTTCAACGCATTCTAAAATTTCTGTTATCAAAATTTCTTGAAATTTCTAAAACGTGGGTCCTGTAGCATCATATCCCACCCATCCTGCTACGTCTTTCGGTACGCTTTTCGACGTAGTAACTTTCATACTTTTTTTGGCATATTTCATTGTTTAGATTTGAGGATCACTGACGAGGGTTGAGTACCCGAAACGTGCATGTCTGGTCCATGTTGCCAATTCATCTGTTCTTAAATGATGCTATTCAATTTGAAGACGTTAACATTGATGAAAAAAAAATGAAAATAATTTCGGAAATAACACACGTACATGTATATGGGCGTTTCAGCGTACTAGACGATTTTAAAATCGCGGATAAACGCCATATTGTTAACATGTCATACGGAAGTTTTAACCGAAGGGCCGCTTATAAATAACATCGCGTCGCGTAATAGGTTGATTGGTCTATTCTGCATCTTTAACTATCCTACATCCTATCCTACCCTACATCATATCCTTCAAACTACCTTACATCCTATCCTATTCTATATCCTATAGACCTCGTTCTATAATCAATTTTTTAAATCCGAAAGTTACTAGCAGACAAACAGGCTTATTTTGTTAAATTCGATCCACTGAACTTTTATCACTTTATCTCCTCCCTTCTTTTATTTAAGGTAGAGTATCCCTCGGGTCAGAATTGTTGATAATTCTTTGCCTGGATTCCCTATAATCTTTCTTCAGAATATTGTTCATATTTTAAGTTTTTTTTTAAAGAAACTATCATTATAATTACATTTTATCACCTCCAAAAAGGGATTTCGTTACTTTTTCCATAAGGTCCAATGTTAAAGTTTAAACGGCATAAGTTCTCGGAATGATCAGGAAACCACGAATTACATTTTGTCTGTATGTCAGGTTTAACATTCAATAGATGTAAATAAAAATATTGTATTTCTATTAAGGTAAAATGAGCATATGAGACCTGAGGGATATACTCTACCTCAATGGGTAAACTTAATTTTAATTGAATTAAAGACTTTGGATGTGTGTTGTGATATTTTTGTTTCGTTCACTGAAAGTGCAAAAATTGTATTTTCAAAGATGGGTCCCTACTCAACCGGTACAAGATCTTTATTTCTCAGTTGTTCTTATTGTTGAATCCAAATATTGTTTACCTAGATGTTCACTTTTATCCAATACACATTTTTACCTGAAAATTTTGAAAAGATAATTGAAAATGTGACTCCTTTATATGACTGTTTATGTAGGAACTGTACACAAATGTTAAACGTCTTCAAATTTAATGCCATCATTTAAGAACAGATAAATATTTCTTGAAGGTTAGAGGATATCCTTATGTATTATCCTAAATATCTTCCAAAAGGCATATTTTACACTAATTTTCAGTCCTTTTTCAATACGTTACACTATGATCTATTGAAACAATGTCAAACGAATAAATTATGAACTCTTCTTCGGATAAAACAAGGTACAAGTTACAATTATTATTTTTATT
The DNA here is from genome assembly GCA_033119305.1 of Pinctada imbricata. NCBI lineage: Eukaryota > Metazoa > Mollusca > Bivalvia > Pterioida > Pteriidae > Pinctada > Pinctada imbricata. Next base: position 44,679,588 of record VSWD01000012.1, on the reverse strand, counting down.
GTGTGTTTTGGATAGAAAAGTAGAATCTTTGCAAAATTTCACAGAAATTTCAGGAAAAGTTGATTAATTCCTGCTTCACATATGATCCTTCAATGATAATTCGAAAACAACGTTAAAGTCTCCTCTTTCAAATTACATATATTTTGTATTCTTTCTCTTTTTTACAAAATCCTCGAAGTTGATGCTTTTATACAGAAAACAGTATTTTTAATTAGAAATCTCGGATTTCTGGATATTACTATACAGAACCAAGAACGCAATGTTTGAAAGCTATTTTGTAGTGTAACGCTTTACATTTTGTCAGAGTTATTTGTGTTTATTAGTGTTACATTCACAATTAAAGCGTTTTAGGAGAAAAAATGTATTTTTCCTTTAAAAAATCACTGATTTCTGAAGAATATTGAAGTTATAGAATTGCTTTAAAGATTTTTTAATGAAAAATACGTTTTTCTCCTAAAACACTTTAATTTTGAATGAAATACTAGTAAAACATATATAATTTGTAAGAGTGTAAAAGGTACACTAGAAAATAGCTTTCAAACATTGCTTTCATAATTAAGAGGGTTTCTTTAAAGAACTATACAGAAATCTGAGATTTCTAATTGAAGATACAGTTTGCTGTATAAAAAAAAATCACTTTCGAGGATTTTGCAAAAAAAAAAAAACAACAACAAAAATAAACAACAAAACACAGGAAGATAATAAAATAGATGTAATTTGAAAAAAGAGACTGTAAAGATGGTTTTTTCTTCAAATCATTATCGAAAGATCATATGCAATATTGAAGAACTGAGAAGCAAGAATAAATCTAAATATCCCCAAATTTCCGTTAAATTGTGCAAATATTCGACATTTTTTACCGTAAACACACAGTAAAAATAGGAATTTGAACTTACGACTTGTTTCATGTAAAAGAGCACCAAATATACAATGTATTCACACTTTTCAATTTTTAAAATATAATCAACCATATTTAAAGTGATTTTTGACTACAAAGCACAGTTTTTTCAATGGAAATTTCCATCAGACAATCTTTTATCTGAAAGAGCGCAAAAATACAAAGTTAGGCCGGGTTTGGAGGAATAACGGGAGGGGGGGGAGGGGGGGGGGGTTAGTGTAGCAAACTCAGTGATACATCCCAGACTATACTGTTTAGCTATCCCTCGTAATGGTTCATGTTATAACGTTCACAGTTTGTTTCCTTCATTTTGTCAACATGTTTGAACATGACAAAAATTTACGACAAGCAACACAGTTCGCATTAGATGATTATGCTTTCACTCGAATCCATCAATTCAAATTAATTAACTAGAATATAATACGAAAATATGCATTAGTCACCATTTGTTGACGCTTACCAATCTGCCCGCCCAAAAGCCAATCTAAACTCAAATTAAAACCCGAGTTTTGAAACTCAGCTAAATCCTTTTCAAAATACGCACAATTTCATGGCCCATTCTTGATTATTTTACCTTTCTTAGATTTCTTCAAAAAAGCCTTTTTTTCCTTTTTAAATCCCAGATAGTTGTATGTGGTTAAAATCACTGTTAAAACATCAGACGCATGCTTTTACGTTGACCTACCAATTGGCAACGCGCCAAATGTATATCAACATACATGTACTAAAATAATGTGAGACAATGACAAATAGCAATTCAACATATGGGTTATACATTTCCTTTCACAATGCATTGATGTTTTGGTCTATGATAGAATTAAATAAAATGAAGTAAATATAACAGAGTCAATAATGGTTATCACAAGGCATAACATATGGAATGTAGGCACGTAAAGCACGGGTGGAGTGAATTGAAATTTTCATCATGTGCTTTGATAAAGGTTGCGTATTTGGTTTTGGAGAGGAAATCACAAGTTATCCAGCATTTATTGTAATCCTCAGAATTTTGATTTTCCTTTTTCTTTGTAATCATCTAAAAATTCAATTAATACTCATGGCGATTATAATGGTTTTTAAACTTATTAAATGATTTCTGAAACTGTTTTAGTTGTTCCTATGCCCATGAAGCAAAACATCTATACTGATCAATATATTTGATTAGGCATGAAAAAAATGCATATCATAAAGTGTAAATAGAATGTTTAACATTTCAATAAGATTACTTTTTGTTGCTGTGGTTCATATAAAATTATAAAAAAAAATGAAATCAGGTCTCTTAACATTTGTAATATAATGTTAAATCTTGTCAAGACTTTTTGATACTGTAAACGTAGTCATTTTTGCTGGGGATGTTTTAGCGGAATGACCAAGGAACAATACGTGTGAAGGTACTAATAATCATCATGATAATATTTTTCCCTTTATTTTAACAGGATAAACACAATTAGTCCTGGGATTAGTTTCCATTGTGGGTCTGCATTATATACATATGTACAAATAAATAATAAGAAAGTTAACATAAATAAAAACATATACATGCAAAGTAATTTTTCATAAATTTGAGATGTTGAATACTGTATCTAAAAAGAAAACAATACGTAGTAAAATGTCCTTGTATTAAAACTATGCATCACAGACAATGTTCATGTATTAAAACAATTAAAACTATCTATTAAAATACTCCTCTAGATACATCTTTTTTAAACTGTATAATGTTGTACAATTTCTAAGATTTGGTGTTAAATCATTCCAAAGTGCACTGCAAGATATAACAAATGATCGTCTAAAATATTCAGTGCGCGCTCTGGGAAGGAAAGTAATCTTCTATCTATACTCTGTCTGGTTACTCTTCTATTCACCTCATGTCCATATTTAAAAACATCAAGATATTCTGGTGTCATATTATGTAAAACTTTAAAAGTCAAAATCAATTTTCTAAACACATAATAATCAGACAGGGGCATCCCTTTTTACCTGTTCAAAGAGAACTAGTAGGTGTTAAAATATCTCTCATCCCATGAATAGTTCGAGCTGCATTTTTCTGTAATTCTGTAATATTGGTGAAATTATGAGTATTCCCTTCTGTCTGTTATACTGATTGTAAGTCTCAAGAGGGGAGATTTTTGCGATACTTTTACAATCATGAAAGCGCGAAAATTAACCCTACGCTAAATTCCCCACGTTTTCAGTAAATAGCATTTCATTTACCTATGATTCCTGTTTATGCCTTGTTAATCACATGAACCAGAAAACTCTAGTAAGCTAATACCATAGCGTTCTATCAACTTGTCACATTCTTACTTCTTTTCCAGAGCACCGGAACGAATTTGAATGAAACTTTGTACAAATATAGGTGTACACATTCTAATGTTTCTCTAAAAGGTGTTGTTGTTTTTCATCTGGGTCCGTCTTTACGTCATGCAACTACAGACAAAAGGAGGTCAAACTTTTTCGTCATAAGCTAGGCATATATCGATAAACGGAAAATATCTAAATTACCTTGAGAGATGTCTGATGAAGTGTTGTTATTTTCGGTTTCAATTTGAAGTCAAATTAATGGCGCGAATTTGCATTCTGTTTGGTCTTAGTTAAGGTACGTCATTGGTCACGATTTAGGATTATTCATGTGCATTTTATCACTCAATGAGCTGAATTATTCATTAAGGCCAATGTATTTTTTCAGACTCTATTGAAGACTTTCATTCATTTAATGCCTAAAAACGGATTAGTTTCAAAATTTAAGTATCTGTACGAAAATACGTAATTTCTATAAAAATGGAGCAGCAAGTACTCTTTTGACAAGTTCGGATTTCTCTTACGTAAGTACATTTTGTAATAACTCAGGAATTTCGTTTTACGTATGGAATATTATTGATTTCATAGCAATTCTATGTAGTGACCTACAATAATCTCAATAGCACGTGGAAATGGCATGTCACCAATTTGGAGATTCTTAGAATGGAAGGTGTATATGATGTACTGAGACAAAAATAAACTTTCCTTTTTTGTTGCCATGGAAACCATGTTTGAACTTTTACGTCTTAGCAGAATACTTGTAACATGGCGTTTTCATATGGTTCGTTTCAATTGTAACAGGTATTGCAGTTAACTGAAAGTTAATTTTTTTATATCTTTCATAGTATAAATAATACACAAGAAGTATGTTTCTACTCGTTTTTTTATGTCAATATGCTCAAAATATAAGCAAAAACCTGTTTTGAAGAGGCCATATTTTAGACCGAAAAAATCCAAATTTTACATGATTTTGCTAATTTTCAAAGGGCAAATACTTTGATGTCAGGTTAACTTTATTTCTACTGCCATTTATCTTTTAAGTATTATTATCGATCTTTAAGAAAATGTTAAAAATTTGAGTGGGACCTCTTCAAAATTTCATTCAAAAGGGTATAAAAATAGTTACCATTGTTATATTCTGTTCAGTACTATTACACATAGAGTACACTTTTAGCTGTTCCTTAATATATTTTTAACATTTTTTTTATCAGAGTATATAAGAGAGCATCATTGATTAAAACATCTCTTTAAAAATTTTCAAGATCACAGGACCAAATGTCAAGGTCATCTTGAATGAGATTCTCAAAATTTGACAAAATTCTGTGATTTTCAAAAATGTGATAGGCAATTACTCAGAAATTATGAGATATAAAGTAAACAAACACATACAAAGTGATGTTGGATATATCCCCTATTTATTGACCAAAATTGCAAGAATCTCAAAATTAATGACATCCTTGATTTGTATCTAGTATTTCATGCATACCAATGAAAAAAAATGTAAAATTATCATAATTTATGTCTGGGGCTTATTCTTTCAGGAGAAATTTTCTGAACAAAAAATTGTTTTGTTTTCCTCCTTTCGGACCTAATTTTAGAACGAAGTATTTTTTATATCAATATATGATAGTCAAGCCTTAAATAGCAATAAAAATGCAAATTTTAGTGAAAATAGAACCTATATTTTAAATTGACCTTGAATGTAAACGTCTTCAAACTGAATAGCATCATTAAAGAACAGATAAATTGGCAACATGGACCAGACATGCACGTTTCGGATATTTAACCCTCATCAGTGATCCTAAATCTAAACAATGTAATATGCCAAAAAAGTGTGAAAGTTACTATGTCGAAAAAGTGTACCGAAAGACGTAGCAGGATGGGTTGGATATGATGCTACAGAACCCACTTTTTAGAAATTTCAAGAAATTTTGATAAATAGTAAATATTGGACAGCCTTAATTTTACCTTATTTTATGCCAATTTTTCACTGATTTTGATTTGACAGGATCCCGCTAACTAGAAGAATTTGCAAAAAAAATTTATTTTTTTCTAAAAATAGAGGTTTTAAAGATTATAAGTTGTTAATATCAATAACCTCTAACAATGCTTTCCATGGCAACATAATAACCAAAGATGACTTGACCATTGTCTAAGCGCCACAAATAGACAAACCTCGTTTCCATGGCAACCAGTATGCTTAATTTCAAAAATTGTTATTTTGTATTCAGTGCATTATACATACCAGTTATAGATAAAAATCATAAAAATCCATTACATGTTATTTCCAAAATAGTTTGGTCCCTCCAGAGAATAGATATTTTATAAAAGGTAGAGCTGATGGATATAAAAAAAAGGTAAATTGTTTAAATTCCACCCGAATTAAGGCAAATTTTACTTCGCTGACACTTTTTAAAGAAAGCACAGAACGACACTATTCTTGCGCGTTTGTTCTATCTTTGTACTTCTTTGATGTTTATCTTATTTCAACACGGACAGATACTATTTCTTCAATATTTCGAAAAGTCTTTCCCAGGAGCCCATTTACTGGATAAATAAGGTATAAACATCCGCTTCGATGAGAGGGTACGTATGTTTTTCTTTCTCATACATGTACGTCGCTTCATATTTCCAGCTAAACATAGTTATCATTCGCTAAGCTATTGCCATAAGTATTTCCACAACGTTTAATACTGAACATAGATCATACCACTTTTGCTAAAACGTGACCGAAAGTTGGCAAATGTGCATAAGAATATGTTGCTTTGACGGTGTATTTGTTGATTTATGGCCTATTTAGATGATTTTAATGACATAGGACGTCCTATCATGACAAAAATGGGACACTTTGTCACGGAATTAGTCTCTTTAGTATTGAAATATACATCTGATCGTGATGGTAATAAATACAAAATGGTAAGATAGGATCTTGATAAAGCCGATTTGTTAAGGGTGTAACCAGAATGACTCTTGCCTTGGTACTTGACCAATCTAAAGTATTGTAGCAGCGCATTCTAAAGAATTGTTCTCTCACTGACTGTGGCGACAGGACTCTATGACATACCCTGTCCAAACATCTTTAGAGCTTACAGAGCCCCAACATCCTCTTCTCTTCGAATTTTTGGTCGTGAGATTCGAGAATTAAGGGAGATATTCAAGAAAATATAATATTTTTGTATCCATTTTTACCATTTTGGAAATATTAATATCCTCGTTTACGAATTCTTCATTAGTATTTAGCCCCCCCCTGATATAATGTAGATTAAGACAGCATTAACCTTGTTGATCGAACGGGATTCCTATGCAAGAGATTATTTTCATATCACGTGATACGCCACGGTGTAAACGTTAGTTAAATTATATTTCGTTGAGGAAAGGTTGTAATTTCTTGTTTCTTTTTTTAAATCATTACAGGGGTTTCCCAATACTTCATATTTGCTGCCATTATATCGATTATGCGACAAAAAAAAAAAAAAAATAAATAAAAACCCATTACCTATGCCAAAGAACATCCTTTCAACTTGAAGTTTGCAAAATTTCAAAACACTTCGACCAGAAATAGATTTTTAAAGAATTTTTAACTATTTTAATATATTTTTACTGTATTTTAAAAATATAAGTCCCATAACTCAGTAACGACAAATCGGATGAACTTTAAAATCGAAAGGCGGCTTCCTCTTTACAGTCCAATCATAATGTATGAATATGGTGAAAATCCGTTGACACATATTCAAGTTATTGCGTTCCATGCGCCTATATTTTTCCCTTAGCTTAACATGTATGAGCATATAACACCCCCCTCCCATTACACACAATATCTCGGTTATGCGACAAAAAGATAAAAAAAAAAAAACCCGTTACATATGTCAAAGAACATTCTTTCTACTTGAAGTATACAAAATTTCAAAACATTTCGACCAGAAATAGATTTTTAAAGAATGTTTAACTATTTTAGTATATTTTCACTGTATTTTTAAAATCTAAGTCCCATAACTCTGTTACGACAAATCGGATGAACCTGAAAATCAAAAGGCGGCTTCCTCTCCACAGTCCAATCATAATGTATGAATTTCGTGAAAATCCGTTGACGCATATTCAAGTTATTGCGTTCCATAGGCGGACGGACAGACGGACGGACTTCGCCATACCATAATACGACCCGTCAAATGAAAAATATAAAAATCAGAGAAATACAGTTATTCAGCCTCAAAGTCGAGAAAGTAAGGCAAAATCATTAAACAAACAATATTCCGATGTGGGACCAGGTGCCCTAGGAGAGTCAGTGTCTACTATTTGCACACACCACCCATCGGAACATTTCCATGAAAACTTGTCAAACAAGATGCCCAAGGGGGGCACATCGCTCACCTGAGTTACAACCAAAAGAATGATAGTGTACAATTTTGTAGAGACCCTTGAATGTTAAACGTCTTTTAATTCAATAGCATCATTTAAAACCTGATAAATTTACAGCATGGACCATACATGCACGTTTCGGGTACTAAACCCTCGTCAGTGATCCTCAGTCTAAACAATGTAATATGGCCAAAAAGTATGAAAATTATTATGTCCAAAAATGTACCAAAAGACGTAGCATAATGGGTAGAATATGATGCTACAGGACCCATGTTTTAGAGATTTCACACGATCCATATTTATGTTTCAAATGTTGAAAGTTAAAGTTAAAGACTTCATCCATGTTATTGACTTATACTCAGGACCACATGCATTTTTTTTTCTAAAAGAAAAGATAAACACCGTTTATTCATTGCAATAAGCACATTCTCACATGTTCACATCTCTTTTAAAAAAATTGATAATTCCATGTTTCAATTATCAATTCATCCATAATAGTATATTTCTTGATAAATATAATGTATCGACGGTAACGATTCGGGAAGAAGTTCCATGCGTTAATGAATATGAAGAGTTTTTTTTTCTATATTGAAATAAGACATGTACCATAAATTTAAACATTCATTGTATTTGATGTACCATCAGTTGCAAATGAAACATAATCATAGTCAAAAACTTACTGTCTTTGCGAATGGCCCTTGGAATAGTGCATAACTCTGATTCCCCGTTGTTTCCACAAAAACAGTGGTACTTCTCTGGACTTCGGCATTTAAATTCTTTGTTTCTTAGTTCCCATTTCAGATCATTTTAAGGACATATCATATACATGTTTTTCCTACGGAAGTAGTTTACTTTTTATAAACTTGATATTATTGATGAAGTTTAAAATATAGGTCTCATTGAATTATTATTATCCTGAAATGTGGCTTATTTGAATGCATAATTGTTACTAAATATTGGATGTAGCATTTTAGGTAACCACAAATGTATAAATACTAAGTAAAGGATGAGCAAGCTAACATAACAGCAGAAGTTAATTATTACTCATGATAGGTCTTTCAACTAAATTTTGAAATCCAAGAATATTCTTTTAAAAGTGTTTCACGACATTTGAATCTGTGTCTGAATAGCATTAAAAAACTTTGATTTGATAAAGACATGCGAATTTTCGAAAATTTATCAATTTTAAATACCAAATTCTAAATAAAATCTGCTTAAGAAGGGAAACAACTCAAACTGTACTATTTGACAAACACATCTCTTGATTAACCGAGTTTAACGGGCTCCTTTAAGTTATGAAACGCATAAGAAAAGAAATGAAAAGTAACGAAACGAAGTAAATGTTTTTTTCTTTGGCAAAGAAAAAATTTATACAGATTTTTATAATTGGAAATTCAAAACGTAGAAAAGGAGGAAAAGTAACTGAATTAGTTACATGCACATTCGGGTATGGTATCCATGAGTTGAACCCACATACAAATAATATGAAAGGTCCGGTACATTTTCTGTCAGTTTCGTTGTTAGCTCAGGAATACCATGAATAGGATCCAGATTCTCCACGAGATTTTTTTAAACGACAAAGTTCACTGACCTCAACTCGAGATGCGTAACGGAAAAAAAGTTACGCCAACCCAACGCTTCGTAGAATTTAAAGAATAGATGTAGGTCAATGATGTTCATTCTCTGGAAATGTGCATGGATTTTTTGCTTTGTTTCCATAATCACTTAAACAAGATATGCACTAAAGTCGGATGGAGCACATCCCCCTCCCAATACGTAACATTAAACATTCACGGAGAAAACAGTTATGCCGACCGAACAGAGCTTTTTTAGAGGTAAGGACAAGCTCAATGATAGTTTACTTTAGTCAATTCACCCGTTCTTTGCATGTACTAAGGAGCGAATTCTGATCATTTTGTGGTAGAAATGTTTTCTAGACTATTTTGCCATGCATAGAATAATTTCACATTAAAAACCAAATTTCGGTGCGTTTTTATGAAATGGAAAGTTTGGGATGTGTGTATTACAAGACAGCTGTTTTTTCTACATATTTCTATCCCCTCCTCTTCCACCAGATAGTTCTCCTATTCTGTCAAATGAAATTACATGTACGTCTGTCAGTCTTCTAAGGGGCAACACTCAGCAGTGTCGGTATAGCAAGTTTATTTCTCAAGACTTTGATAAAACGCGGAAGTCTCTGAAAAACAATCAAACAAGTGAAAATAACCAAAGAACTAACCGACCCCCAGATATAGCAAATCCAGTCTTTTCAGTCTAGTGTGAAAAGAAGTAAAAAAATGGGGGGGGGGGGTGGATTTATTTTGTTTTGCTTTTTGTTTTTATTTGTTTTGTTTTTTTTTAAGAAAATGAGAGGTACCGAGCCCCATATGCAATTGCATTGAGAAAATAAATATATATAAATAAGATTAACCTGATTCTTTTTTTTACAGAGAATGTGTTCAACATAAAGCCTTTAAATGTATTAATATCAGCACATCTGAGGTGCTGAAGTGATAATTGTCGTAAAATAAATCACTTTTCAGACTGAGTGTAAATGACACAATTATTCGTAACCGATTATCATCGATAAATTCGCATCTGACCACCAACCGTTTGTAATCGACGATCCATTATGAAGGCAAAGCCAATTCTTTATTGTCATGATTTTGAAATAAAAATCTGGAAAAGTCTCTTCGTTTTTTGCAAATTTCACGCTAGATGGGGGTGGGGTGGTTCAGACTACATGTATCACCACTATTTGATCAATTTACAATATTGTTTTTCGCTTCATTTCGTTTCTTTTCATTCCGTTTCTTAGTTTAAAGGCCCCCGAGTTTTACAGTTATTATTAAGGAGTTACGTCACTCCAAATGTTTTACCACAAGGAATTTGTTTTTTCGGTCAAAAAATTCTTTCTCTGTCCATTATTGTTTTAAGTACATGAAACAAATCAAAGTATTGTGCTTAATCATACCAACTTTGTCCAACAACAAAACAAAAAGATAAATAAATGAAAAATTCCATGATTTTTGCCCATTATGTTTATGAAGAAGCTCGAAATGTCCCGATTTCTGACACTTATGGTACGAGTTGTCGTTACTATCATGCGAAACCTAGCGGTCGTTGAAAGGCCTACTCATGATAAATGATATGATACATACCATTTTAAAAAAAAAATTTATTGTTTCCGTAAAGGCGCCATATTTTTCATAGAAACCTCTTATTCAAAGTTTCGCCCCTTAAATGACGATTTGTGTCATATGATGATCAAAGCTACTATGATTTTCTACAAAAGTGAAACCAATACTTTGCTGATTAAATGTATATCATGCTAAAATCAATTTCAACGATTTCATTGATTTAAGGGTATGAAAGACAGATGAAGCACCATAATTTTATGAGCAAGGTTAATACATAACTATTGAGATCACACCCTTTGATGGAATGGCTGGAGGAGAGATGGTATTTGACATTGGGTTTAACAGTAAGTGTTTTGAATGTCTTTCCCTGACATGGTCACCATAGCACTTTCTATATGATAACCTCAGCCAGTGCATGTTTTGTGAATATTGTTTTCAGTATCGTTCGTGAACATCTACAGCGGATGCGTCTGGCCAAACAGGGGATGATTTCTCCTCCTTTGCACCTGATCCCACCTTTAGCTTGCTAGGGGTCCGTCGATGCTCAGTTTGGTGTTCTATTGTGAGTGCTGCTGAGATTGTCGTCAGGATCTTCTTAAACTTATTTGAGATAATATAAGTCAATAACATGTGTAGACTTTTAATGAAAATGTTTATTTATAAACCATTACGGGGCATGTGAAATCTTAGGTTTTCATTATGGAAATTAAATTGATATGGACTATCTAAAACTTTTGAAAATAGATGTACAATGATGATTTTTTAATATTTGCAGCGACGAATTTTTTGTAACAATCAGTGCTTATTATTTTAATGACTTTAAATTTGTTTGATGTGCACCATGACGTTGTCAAAACTAAATTAAGAATTTAAATTGAATGTGATTTATCTTTTCAGATTACATATACATGCACTAGCATATCGTAAATACAGATAGAGTTTGTCAATCAGGTTTTATCAATAGAGAGTTTATCAATAGCCACAATTTCTGTTTGTTTGTTTTTTATTAGCAATAGGGGTTGCCCACACCTGTTTTCATATATAGTGAAAAATATACAACCTTCTTAAAGGAAACTTCAAACCAATTTTCTTGCACCAGACACGTGTTTCGAATATTAAATTCTCATCAGTGATGCTTCCAGGTAAAGTTTTTTCATAAGCCGCCTAAATTCATTTCACTAGAGCCCTCTGATTTTTAATTTTAGAATTAAAATTTCTGCCCTTACTTCACAGATAGTGCACGACTCAAAATTTCCTGTAGGGTCGATTCAGTAGCATATCCAAATATAATTTATCTTCAAAATAGATCTATGTTCAATAAGATGTACTCATGAGATTGAAACACAGACAAAAAACATCTGTTGCTGAAGCACTGGAGGGAAAGATGAACTAAATCTAATCAAACAGGGGATCTTTCACATCCTTTCACGAGTTTCTCATCACTTTGCTACGAATCAACTTGCGGACATGATTGGTACTTCAAATACTCGGATATCACATACCGGTATCTTTTTTTTATCTGAACACGTTTTAATGTCAGCGGTTTTTCATTTATCCTAAAGCGGCCATATTATACAAAAGTAAAAATAAAACACGTGCCTTTTAGTTTCAATTCTATGCATCAAAATACCAACCTGTACAGATGACAAATATGGATAATGACCATATCTCTGTTTACATCACAAAATCGTTAATGACCATATCTCTGTTTACAGCACAAAATCGATAATTCAGAAAATCAGAAACCAAAGGCATACAAAATCAGGATAAAACAGGAACCAAAGCAAACAAACAAAAACCTCCACCATATGAAAAGAAACGAACCCCCGATATGGGAGTGAGACCAGGTGCCCAGGAAGAGTAAGCATCTCCTGCTTGCATGCAACACCCGTCGCTTCAATTCGGTAGAACTGTCACACCCGGTAACATCCATTTTAGAAAACATAGAGTACAATCTTGGTTGGATGGTTCAAATGGTCTATGACAGAATATCATCCACCATTCTGGAGAGTGGGACATCATAGTGTATGACGAGTTTCATATAAAACAACCAGCAGCAACACCACAGCTGCGAAACACATCAAGCGAAAACATACAGTACCTATAAACGTCGTAATACTTTTAAAGCGTAGGTTTCAGTGACCCCATCAGGTTATTCAATACCTTTGAGGTTGCAATGTTTCGGACAGATATGTTACAGAACACATAGGGATTTTAGATCATATAAGGAAAGGTGATGAGATAATGGCAGATAGGGGATTCATTATCAGGGACCTCCTTCTTAAAAGAGGGGCAAGTCCAAATGTTAAACGTCTTCAAATTCAATAGTATAATTTAAGGCACGGTCCATTTGATATTCTTGGGGGGGGGGGGGCTTGGTTTTTCTTTCGAAAAAAATAATTTTGCTCTGAATTTTGATGAATAAAATAAATTTGCTTATGGTGTGACAGAAAAGATAATCTTGCTTTTACACGTAATCTGAATTTGAAGAATTACCATAAAATTTCGCTTAAAAATCCTGAACATTCGCTCGCCTCAGTTTTCAATTCATATTACAAAAATTTTGACTCACTTCGCTCGCCATACTTTTCTATCAAAACATAAAGTTCCTATTGGAAAAAATCAAAAGAACGCATGTTAAAATGACAAAAAGGGGCTTCCGTAAAGGCTTAAAGTGATATTAGAACATCTGTGAAAATAGTATATAGCATTAGCTCTTTAAAAATGAAATTTTTCATGCTGTAACCACAGAAAAAAAAGTCCTGGTTTTAGAGGAAATCGACATTTTTGTCAATTTACCCAATAAATTTTCGGGATCGACTGTATTCTTCGTGGGTCTCAGTAAATGACGTCATAAGTTGTACACGACAAAGTGATTGCCTGTTCACGCACATGTGTATACGCATGTGTTTACCGTTTCAAGAATAAAAAGATCAATATCTAAAACATATTTTTTATTCATTGAGCAAAAAAAAAAATTATAATAATAAAATAAATAAATAAAATAGAATAAATAAATAAATAAATAAATAAAGGGCGCACCGGTCATTTCTAAACATGCTCATGGCTGGCGATCACCTGTAGATTCAGGACAGAAGATGTTTGACATAATTTATATTCTTATTAAGAAAAGTAATCGTGCTGGCCAATATTTTTGATAGATTCTGTATCTACATATGGAATTATGGATCTATCACATGCCGAATATTAGATCGTGGTTTGCGGGGGAACACCCCCCCCCCCCCACCTCACACACATACACGCACATTTGTCCGTTTTGATTCGTTGAGAGAGAGAGAGAGAGAGATCATCCAATCTTTTCTATCATCAATTGCCTCTCATGAAAACGTATGTCAGAAATGTTTTCAAATATAAATTTATTGCTTCGTTCTTTTATATTATTGTGCTATTCCATAAAAACAGCTAGTTGTGACCATAACTTAATGATTTAGAAAAAAAAAGAATAATGTCGAATCGTTTTTCGTTGTTAATCCCTAAAATTGTGACCATTATATATTGATAAAATGAAATTTGATCCTTATTTTAATCAAAATAGATTCCGTGACATCGACCTCCTCAGAATAATATTAAAATTTACTGAGTGTTTTAATACCCACTGAGGAGCTCGTGAAATAAGGTCTACCGTATATCCCTTGCACCAATGCAGGTGAATTTTGAAATAATCGTTTATGAAGATGAAGTTTTAAAAAATATATGTAAAAATAAATTAATAATGTTTTGTTTTAGTTATTATACCACTCACCCCCTTTCTACGCTTCTCAGAAAGATTGTTTTCGGTGTTCACTGTGATCCGCCCTCCCTATTTTAGATTCCCGAATCCGTCTATGCCAAAGATATCTCCATCTGTCATTTGTCATTAAAGTGAATGTATATGACAATATGAATATAGGTAATACTATGTTATACACTTAGCTCAATAAAAGAATGGGCAGGGGGCCTCCCGGTCTGAAACTCCAGTCGCACGCATTCCAAGTTAACCCCCCCCCCCCCCTTCAGTGCGTTTGAAACACGTCGGGCTGTATATTCAACCATTGTTTCAAATCGTGCGTGTTTAGAACAAACAGTAAAATAAAACAGACAGAAAATATGATGTGACATCATGTGTGAAATCATCCATCCCAAGACCCTTTCCCCCTCCCCTCCCCCTTTTTTCTCACGGACAGATGCTCGGTCGCATGCAAATTACTAACATTAAACATTTACATATTAATCCTCAACATGATCAAGAAATCATCAAAAGATGTGAAACTGAGCAAATAAATGCAAACTCAGCTTCAATACCTCAACGGTACATTGCATTGTTTACACTACTTTCGTCTTTCGTGTACAACTTTCTACGTCATCAGTGTCTCCATCATATTTACCGGAAGTGCTCATTTATAGAATCAGGGTTTCTGTAAATGGCTAAAAATAGCAACTTCAAAACTGATTTATGATGTGTGCGGTAAGAGCTGAAAACAATTTTTGGCGTATTATGGTTTATTTTTAGGGAAAGTTTTAGGTAAAAGTATTATCTCATATGTTCTAATATCACTTTAAATATGTTATCAATATAATGTATTCACTATTAATAGATGCATGTATCATAATAGAGTCTAATTTCATATGCAAATTTGGAAAAAAAAACTTCAGTTTTTCACCAATTTACAATTCTAAATCTGACAATTTGTCTAAAAGAAACATTCTTAATACTAGTATATTGCACATCACTTATGTTAGAAAAAAATTTTCTTCCTCCAACTTTGCTAGAAAAAAATAATTTTGCTCCGGTCCGGGGCGAAAAAATTAACTAGCTCCGACAAAAAACCTAAGCCCCCGCCCCATCGAATATCAAATGGACCGTGCCTAAGAACTGATAAAGGAGATGTAAGAATTCGATTATTTTTCATGTACTGTCCTTCCTTTGAAGGAAGAAGGTATTCTGGATAATAATATGTTGTATTAGAGGATTTCGCGCAAGTATTTTATGTCTAAAAATGATGTAAGATAGGATGCTTACGATTTGATTAAGTAGGGGGAAGAATACCTGAAAACGTCAAACCGCGAGCGAAAATATACTAAAAACGCAATTTTTAGTATAATTTTTAAGTATTTAAAGTTTTGATCCCCTCTTATTTTAAAAATGAAAAAGAAAAATAACTTTGAAACCAGTGTGTCAATGTAATCGGTAAAGTACGCAATCCGGAAACTGAAAACCATATAATTTGTACTAAGCAGCCACATTGTTAGCTTTCAGGTGCAAAGTCCGCTATGTGCCGAAATAGACGTCTTTGTATCGTTTAATTTATTCGTGTATGTTTTAAATGTCATCGGAATCCACTCCGAATAAATTGTTTTGTTGTATAAGAAGACGAAATTTGCAACTTTTATCTATTTCACTGCTTTTAAGTCGGATTCTTAAAAAATAGCCCATCCCTCTGTCCTCATTATTCGTCTGTGGCACACTGTTTCACCCCGAGTTAGAGAACCCCACTTGGTCAGAAAATAGCTATTAACAAGATACATCTTTGGTAAAAGTGGCATTCTGTAACACAGGTTGAACAATGTTGTCGAAAACCTATAGAAAAAGCGCACATTTTAACCCAAATATGGGTATTGTAATTGATAATTTTTTTCAACCGAACATAAATTAGTTGATATTCCTACTGAAAATTTTCTTCAAATTTCCCACTTTGAAATTTCGACTTTTTCAGAGCAGATGTTACGTCTTATTTTTACAGCTCCTTTACAGCATGGACCAAATGACAAATATGGATAATGACCATATTCCTGTATACAGCACAAAAACGATAATTCAAAAAATCAGAAACTGAAGGCAGAGTAAGCATCTCCTGCTTGCATGCAACACCCACCGCTTCAATTCGGTAGAACTGTCACATCCAATTACTTCCATTTCGGAAGACATATAGTATAATCTTTGGTTGGATGGTTCAAATGGTCTATGATAGAATATCATCCATTATTCTAGAGAGTGGGACACCACAGTGTATGACGAAATCCGTAGAACTTCCTCAGTGACGATGTTATTTGGTCACAAACATATCCCTGACTGAGAAGCTTATCTGAAAGACGACTAGCTCTCAGATCAAAATCCGTATATTTGGTACTTGCTCTGGCATAGCGTATCAACTGAGATATGAACACGCCATAAGCAGGCGATGAAGGGATGTTGCTACTCAGAAAATGAAAGTTTGTTATGCTGAAATTGAAGTCGACACGTTTGTCATAGAGTGAGGTTTTCTTGTGACCATCAGTGCCGTAGGACAACATTATGTCCAAATAGGATGCTGAATTATTTGTCTCTGTAGTTTCTTTGACTTAAAGCTCCGAAGGATAGATACTGCTCAGGTAATCCGCGAAATTTGGATTATTAATTGACAACACATCGTGTATGTATCTGTAGGTGAAATTGAAATCAGAAGCTAAGTATCTTTTCCCTTCAGAGACCGTTGTTTGTACGGATTCTTAATATGCATTATAGGTATGCAGTATAAGTATGGTTAATCTAAATTGTTAGTGTCGAACCAAAAGGAAGCAAGAGCTGATTTGTGTTGATCTATTATTATTTCAGAGAAGGTTTATTGGGGTGTAAGTGGGATTTCCAGGTGTCGAATGTATACCCGACTCTTTAACTAGACTGTCGAAATAGTACATTTTGCAAGTAAATGTGTAATTATTTGAGGCTTTGTTTGATGGTATGATGACATGTTCTTGGAGGTAGGTAAGATCTGTGATAACATCAGGTTCTTTCAAGATAGACGTTCATGCACGTTTCGGGTGCTACACCGTCATATGTGATCCTCACTCTAAACAATATAATATGACAAAAGAGTGTAAAAGTTAAAATGTCAAAAAATGAACCAAACGACGCAGCAGGTTGGGTGGGATTATGCTACAGGACCAACGTTATATCCCTCCTTTCTCTAAACATTTGACAGCATCTGACATAAATAAGACAAGGACGATTGCCAAACTAAGAATACATCTGGAAAGAGCCAAAGGGAGATACAAGAACGTCTGTCCAACCATATTTTGAAAATAAGTACTTTCCTCTGCAATTCACAGCCATTGTTCATTACATCAAGAATTTTTTTAAAATATTCAGGAAATAGCCCGTTGCCATAGGAACAATTATGTAAAAATACACTTAAGCCCACTTGGAGTCCTTGGATACGGGCATCCTAGGTTAAGTCTTCTGAAAACAAATTAGATATAAAATAAAGATTAGACTTTAATTTATCATATATGTTAAAATAGTTGTGTAAGCCTGTTTCGGGATTTTTTGGGGGGGGGGGTGGGGGGGGGGGGGGGGGCTTTGAAAACCTTTGGTGTCCATGGATGTGTACTTGTTGGTTACACGCAAATCCCCTGAATCGCGATTTCAAGTTCATTCTAAATATATGACACCCTTCTTTACACAAAAATCTTTGATGCAACGTGTTACATCCGGACCAGGTCCGTTCCAAAAAGATCCGACCACAATGAATGTTTAGGATAATGTGATAATTAACCCTAACCCTAACCCACCACCTAGCCTCTGAGAAGTAAACTAAAACATGGAATAAAAATGCGTACACTCGCATAAATTGGACGCTGCAGTACGATTAGCGAAAAAAATCATTTATCATCAGATTTTCAGGAAGGAATACACAAATACAAGAACGATTTTGTGTTACGGAAATAATCAATTGCAAACGTAAATTGACACAAGTATTTGGCTAACGTGTTAAAACATATATAATCTCAATCATTTGACCACTTTATTGATTTCCATTATTAATCTATTAAAAAAAATCTATATAATCATATATATGGTGTTAAGTCTCACCATCCTAACAATCTACACACTTAATGAAATATAAATACAAAGTTCCGACTAAAAACATGTAAATGCAAAAGAAAGGAAGGGGGCCTCCTATCAACACTCGGTTCCAGCACCCAAAGCAAAACCCCAAAACACCCAATGCAAAACAAAAAAAAAAAACCAGAGAGCAGACACGCACACAAACAGACGCAAAAGGGAGAAGGAACCGCAAATTAGATAATAGAAATATCAATCACAAAAGACTACAAATAAAACAACGAGACCAATGGACAATCGGTGCCGACGTAGGACGGCAATGTGTCACGCAACTTGCAGATGTTGTGGTTATTTTGATTACGTGCGCACAATCCTCCAACTTCTCCGATTACCCAGATGCCTCGAAGAACGCACAATTGTGACGTAAAATAACCTTCTTACTGTAAGATGACCATACAAAGAGACAACATGACGCAGTGACCCAAATAACACACAGATGAACATGTAAATGAATATAAAATACAGAGGTCGTGTGAAATACAGTCTGTTCTGTCGGCTGTAGCGAGCTCATGCATGGTATCACCCAACAAGTCAAGCTGAAATTCAGGGAGGACAGGTAGTCGGAACCATGCCTTTTCTTAAGAAATTTTGAGCGGGCCTGTCATGGAGTCATGTCGTAACAGTCAGTCAGAGTGCAATTCCTAAGAATGGGCAATTACAAGGCAGTAGAATGGTACTACGCCAAGTTTATGTCTGGTGACAGCATGATCATATCCGCGGTATAAAAAGGCATTTGATGATTTCGGTGATTACGTTTATGGTTACTCTTCAAAGGTCTACCTTCTTATTCTGTTTATTATAAATGATCGACTGTCCAAACTCATTAAATGGTGTTTTGATCGAGAGGGGAAAACTTATATTTGTACTTCTGAATCGAAGGGTTTCTTTTCAGCCACAGATTACAAATCATACAAATCATGGACATGTGGTGACCTGTGTATTGCCTTGTCCTTCCTTTTGGACAATATTTATGTAAGATTTGGTGAGAAACTCTACATGCAGGTTGTAGGGATTCCAATGGGTACTAATTGTGCGCCCCTTGTTGCGGATTTATTTTTATACACGTATGAAAAGGAATTTATCCAAAATCTTCAAAAACAAAGAAAAAATGATGATGTGAAATGTTTCATTGGTACTTCTAGGTACCTGGATGATATTCTTACTATCGACAATCCTGTTTTTAAAAAAAAATAGAATTGATTCTAAACAAGGCAAACGTTTCAAACACAGAAACATCATTTTTGGACCTAAATATCAAAATTGTTAATGGAGAGATGATTTTGGATTTAACATAGTAAATTTCCTCTGGCTTGACGGTGATGTTCCTAGATTACCGTCCTATGGTATCTATATTTCACAGCTCATCCGGTATGCTAGAGCATATACTGATGTTTTGGATTTTCATAGTAGAAAGGAGAAGGTCCACTAACCGTGATTTACGGCCCTGTATTTAGTACTGACTTTTTAAAAAGATATAATTTTGAAACATTTTGATGTAAATCTATATATTAACATCTGTATTTGTCATCGGTAAAAAGTTTGCGAAACTTCGCTCTCTATGACGTCATTAATGACGTCAGAAACTGGTGACGGTACGGTAATATCCGTATTTTTCGTTAATTTTCATACATTCTTTGCAGTTTTTCGCTCACAACACAGGCGGGTACGTACCTATTTTTTATTTTAGATAAACAATTTTGACATATTCTCAATATAAACGAATTTTCATTTACGTACCTACTTGTGCTCTATATGAAAACCTTTAAAATGTTACGATATTTTACTTCTAACCATCCGATTGCAGTAGGGGGCACAGGAGTCGTTTACCGATCGCTGCGTGTCCTTCTTTAGTTTCGGTGCACAAATTCCTCTTATTTGTTTCTTGGCGGATTTTGACAAGTTTTGTATTGATGAAACCGGGAAAGAAAATTTAACGATTAAACGATAAATTGGGTAAGATATATCAAAAGTGTGGTATCTTTAATTATATTTGATTATAATGATTTTTCTCCATTTTCTTTTTAACTTTCGTCCTCTGCAGCGAAAAGTTAATAATATCAAACAAAATGTCTTCATTTGGAAACTTTGAGCGAGTTAATTTTAGTTTCAAAACTGCTTTGATCAAAGATGTATCCATTATACAAAACACATTATCGAGAATGAGCGAGTTGAATAACGTCCATTTATTGAACTGGATTGTCAAAATTTTAAACACCTCCGTCCTCCCCATAGGAAATTACGTTTATATCATAAATCAAATGTTGACCTCTCGGTTTAAACACGCCGTTTACGTTTTTCTTTCCCTCTGATTTTAAATACGCCACGCATCTTCTCTACCTTGAGGCTATTCCAGCTCATATCTTTTCAAATCGTCTTATTTAATCGTAAATGTAGATACTTTCTTTTCTTATTGTTATTTTTTTTAATTTATTGTTTCCGTTACAACTAGTATTCAATACGCTATACCATGCCTCAAACGATTCCACATATTTTCGTCAATTTTTAAGATATTTGAAAAAAGAAAACAGTTTTAGAAACTGCAGACATCAATTATTTAACATACAAAATTTCATTCAAAAGAACGACAGGGCCGAATTGCATGGTTACCGAACCTACTCCTTTAGGTTATTTTACCGGCGGAGATTTTATTCAACTTGCTCGGTGAACCCCTTCCCTGGACACTATGATAGTAAAATAGTAAAATATATCAATGTTGAGCCTTTTTTATTTTTTGTTTGTTTTTGTTTTTGTTTGTTTGTTTGTTTGTTTGTTTTTCTTTTTTTTACTACAACGTTTATAAATCAAACCGATATTTCAAGAGAAAACCGATTCCTGATTTAAATATGTCACGCAAGTGCATACACCTGCGGTGTCAATCAAATGAAGTCATTATAACGACCGACCTGGTCCATGCATTTTCCATATACATCATACACAAGACAAATCATTAATTTTCAACTAGAGCAAGAGCGTCTGCTACTAATTTTTCACCTTTAATCGACAGATATGGAGGTTATTCATTTTTCTACTTTTATTTTTAGCAGATCGTCTTGCTCTATATGAAATTCTCGAAAATATATGTGAATTTCTAGAGAAAAATCCGGATTCGTTAATCCTTCCTCGGTTTGATGAGCTATAATTTCGTAGGGGTGCATCAAGATGAAAAGCGCTTTTTATGTATATATGTAATTGATCTTGTAGATAGATAAAATAAACACAGTTGATCAATTTTCACGATTTGAATTTCTCAGGAAAAAAACAGGGCCGATATGGAGTCTTAATGTACCTTCTCCTTTATTTCCTCTCCTCTCGCTCCCTTTCATTTTTTATTTTAATTTGCGAAAGAGAGGAACTAAGCTTATGTAGACCGTGTTAGTGGAATACTACATCATAATTTTCAGGGGGAACTTACATTGAACCATTACAAAGTGAATGATCTTCTTATCTTTATTTACGGTCTTAGACATATTTTTTTCAACAAAGCAGCATGGAATTAATAGATATATACCTCTAAGGTGACAAAGATGTTAAAGAACTAAGTCGCTATTTCTGCGATAGCGAAGCAATTTTGAAGACAGTACTTAAGCCAAAATTAAGACTCGATTTTACTATTATGGTAATTCCATAAAACAAAGTGCATAAATCAAAGCGATTGGTTGAGTATGAGAGAGCCCTCACTCTGAACCGATCATGTGACAGAAACCTTCCGTTATGCTAGACTTCCATAGAAGGAAGTTACCCCGACCTCTTCAATAGTTATGAAGAAGGTACGACGGACGGACGATGGACGGCACGCCATGATAATAGAGCACTCGAGCTTCTCTTCTGTGAGCGAAAACGGGAGCAAACAGACAAAGACATAAAACAAGACAGAAATAATCTCATCAGTAAATATATATAAATATTCTGTTCGAGTTTTCAACATTCATTTTATGAATTCTGCACCAATTATACGACTAAAATCAAAGTAAGAAAGGAGGGGATCTCCAACAAAACTCGGTTGCAGTACCAACAGCAACACACCAAAACATCACAAGCGGAAACACAGAGAAGACACACACAGCAAGGGACAAGGAACAGCAAAAGAGACATCAAATACGCAACATAAAAGACGCATAAACCAACTACTCATGGGCAATCGGTGCCAACTTAGGACGGCCATCAGCCACTTTAGTAACAGATTCTGTGGTTATCTGGTCATAAGGATTTCGTGCGCAAAACCCTCCCACTTTTCCGGTTAGCAAAAGGTCTCGAAGAATGAATTGCGGTGTAAAAGCACCTCCTCATTGTAATATGACCATACAAGCAAGACAGCACAGCGCAGTGACTCAAGTAACACAGATGAATATGTAAATATAAATGAAAAGGGGGTGGGGCTTACGAAATACATTACGTACTCTCCTTGCTGTAGCGAACTCATCCAATGGAACACCCAATGAGTCCGACCGACATTCAGAGAGGACAGGTGGTGGGGGCCTTGTCTTCTCTAAAGAGGTTTCGACAAGGCCCGCCATTGAGTCCTGTCGTCACAGTAAATAAGCAGCATCTGCTTTATCTATCTGAATGCAATAGTATAATTTCATTTTAGAGGATTTAATGGTTGAAATTAACATCAACGAAGTTTCATTAAAGAAAATTGATAGACCTGGTATAAATGTTCTGTGTAGAAACAGTTAATAGGATTATCGTTGATATCGTAAAACGTCAAGTAAGATCTTCGTGTTCTATAATTATTGTTTCGTTTGACATTCGTTGATTTTGCTTGAGATGGCATCAAATTCACTTGCTGATATTTTGTCATCTGTTAAAAAAATAAAATTGATAGATAAAAACAGCAAGCGAATAGTGGATTGTACCCATAACGATGCCTCATGACAAATTTGTGACAAGAGATATTATAGTCTTAAAAAAATATGTTAAACGTATACAAATTAAATAGCATAGAACGGTTAAATTTGCAGCATGGACCAGACATGCACGTTTCGGGTACTTATCCCTCGTCAGTGATCCTCAATCTAAACAATGTAATATGGCGAAAGAGGGTGAAAATTATTATGTCAAAAACTCTACCGAAAGATGTAGCAGGATGGGTGGGATGTGATGCTACAGGACCCACGTTTTAGAAATTTCAAGAATTTTAGTACCAGTAAATGTTGAATGCGTTGAAGAGACAGACGATCAACCGAAGTTTATCGAACTTGGCTACATGTGCCTCGGGGACTCCAGCTCCACCAGCAGTGACACTCACCAAGTAGTTCAAATGTTAAACGTCTTCAAATTCAATTGATATATACATGTAACTATGAAGCAGTGAGAAACATATGTGAATATATAAGGACTCATAACTAAAACATTGATATGTAAATAGTAAGGTCTTGTGATTTCTCTTATGAAAAGGACGGATAAGCTATCATTTACTATACCAAGTAATCAAATGAGTTTTCATATAGCAATTTTTTTTTATCATATAACAAATATTTTTGCGCACATACGTGTCTACGCTCACCTTCCCGTGAACATTACCGTTTGCACTAAAGCGATGATATAATACATCGCTTTTGCATCTAAAGCTAGTTCTAAAGTACCAATTTTAATGTACTAGACATAACAAGTTCATAGAATAAAAAATGACCAACAATGGCTGTGAATTGCAGAGGAAAGTACTTATTTTCAAAATATGGTTGGACAGACGTTCTTGTATCTCCCTTTGGCTCTTTCCAGATGTATTTTTAGTTTGGCAATCGTCCTTGTCTTATTTATGTCAGATGCTGTCAAATGTTTAGAGAAAGGAGGGATATAACGTTGGTCCTGTAGCATAATCCCACCCAACCTGCTGCGTCGTTTGGTTCATTTTTTGACATTTTAACTTTTACACTCTTTTGTCATATTATATTGTTTAGAGTGAGGATCACATATGACGGTGTAGCACCCGAAACGTGCATGAACGTCTATCTTGAAAGAACCTGATGTTATCACAGATCTTACCTACCTCCAAGAACATGTCATCATACCATCAAACAAAGCCTCAAATAATTACACATTTACTTGCAAAATGTACTATTTCGACAGTCTAGTTAAAGAGTCGGGTATACATTCGACACCTGGAAATCCCACTTACACCCCAATAAACCTTCTCTGAAATAATAATAGATCAACACAAATCAGCTCTTGCTTCCTTTTGGTTCGACACTAACAATTTAGATTAACCATACTTATACTGCATACCTATAATGCATATTAAGAATCCGTACAAACAACGGTCTCTGAAGGGAAAAGATACTTAGCTTCTGATTTCAATTTCACCTACAGATACATACACGATGTGTTGTCAATTAATAATCCAAATTTCGCGGATTACCTGAGCAGTATCTATCCTTCGGAGCTTTAAGTCAAAGAAACTACAGAGACAAATAATTCAGCATCCTATTTGGACATAATGTTGTCCTACGGCACTGATGGTCACAAGAAAACCTCACTCTATGACAAACGTGTCGACTTCAATTTCAGCATAACAAACTTTCATTTTCTGAGTAGCAACATCCCTTCATCGCCTGCTTATGGCGTGTTCATATCTCAGTTGATACGCTATGCCAGAGCAAGTACCAAATATACGGATTTTGATCTGAGAGCTAGTCGTCTTTCAGATAAGCTTCTCAGTCAGGGATATGTTTGTGACCAAATAACATCGTCACTGAGGAAGTTCTACGGATTTCGTCATACACTGTGGTGTCCCACTCTCTAGAATAATGGATGATATTCTATCATAGACCATTTGAACCATCCAACCAAAGATTATACTATATGTCTTCCGAAATGGAAGTAATTGGATGTGACAGTTCTACCGAATTGAAGCGGTGGGTGTTGCATGCAAGCAGGAGATGCTTACTCTGCCTTCAGTTTCTGATTTTTTGAATTATCGTTTTTGTGCTGTATACAGGAATATGGTCATTATCCATATTTGTCATTTGGTCCATGCTGTAAAGGAGCTGTAAAAATAAGACGTAAAATCTGCTCTGAAAAAGTCGAAATTTCAAAGTGGGAAATTTGAAGAAAATTTTCAGTAGGAATATCAACTAATTTATGTTCGGTTGAAAAAAATTATCAATTACAATACCCATATTTGGGTTAAAATGTGCGCTTTTTCTATAGGTTTTCGACAACATTGTTCAACCTGTGTTACAGAATGCCACTTTTACCAAAGATGTATCTTGTTAATAGCTATTTTCTGACCAAGTGGGGTTCTCTAACTCGGGGTGAAACAGTGTGCCACAGACGAATAATGAGGACAGAGGGATGGGCTATTTTTTAAGAATCCGACTTAAAAGCAGTGAAATAGATAAAAGTTGCAAATTTCGTCTTCTTATACAACAAAACAATTTATTCGGAGTGGATTCCGATGACATTTAAAACATACACGAATAAATTAAACGATACAAAGACGTCTATTTCGGCACATAGCGGACTTTGCACCTGAAAGCTAACAATGTGGCTGCTTAGTACAAATTATATGGTTTTCAGTTTCCGGATTGCGTACTTTACCGATTACATTGACACACTGGTTTCAAAGTTATTTTTCTTTTTCATTTTTAAAATAAGAGGGGATCAAAACTTTAAATACTTAAAAATTAGACTAAAAATTGCGTTTTTAGTATATATTCGCTCGCGGTTTGACGTTTTCAGGTATTCTTCCCCCTACTTAATCAAATCGTAAGCATCCTATCTTACATCATTTTTAGACATAAAATACTTGCGCGAAATCCTCTAATACAACATATTATTATCCAGAATACCTTCTTCCTTCAAAGGAAGGACAGTACATGAAAAATAATCGAATTCTTACATCTCCTTTATCAGTTCTTAGGCACGGTCCATTTGATATTCGGTGGGGCGGGGGCTTAGGTTTTTTGTCGGAGCTAGTTAATTTTTTCGCCCCGGACCGGAGCAAAATTATTTTTTTCTAGCAAAGTTGGAGGAAGAAAATTTTTTTCTAACATAAGTGATGTGCAATATACTAGTATTAAGAATGTTTCTTTTAGACAAATTGTCAGATTTAGAATTGTAAATTGGTGAAAAACTGAAGTTTTTTTTTTCCAAATTTGCATATGAAATTAGACTCTATTATGATACATGCATCTATTAATAGTGAATACATTATATTGATAACATATTTAAAGTGATATTAGAACATATGAGATAATACTTTTACCTAAAACTTTCCCTAAAAATAAACCATAATACGCCAAAAATTGTTTTCAGCTCTTACCGCACATATCATAAATCAGTTTTGAAGTTGCTATTTTTAGCCATTTACAGAAACCCTGATTCTATAAATGAGCACTTCCGGTAAATATGATGGAGACACTGATGACGTAGAAAGTTGTACACGAAAGACGAAAGTAGTGTAAACAATGCAATGTACCGTTGAGGTATTGAAGCTGAGTTTGCATTTATTTGCTCAGTTTCACATCTTTTGATGATTTCTTGATCATGTTGAGGATTAATATGTAAATGTTTAATGTTAGTAATTTGCATGCGACCGAGCATCTGTCCGTGAGAAAAAAGGGGGAGGGGAGGGGGAAAGGGTCTTGGGATGGATGATTTCACACATGATGTCACATCATATTTTCTGTCTGTTTTATTTTACTGTTTGTTCTAAACACGCACGATTTGAAACAATGGTTGAATATACAGCCCGACGTGTTTCAAACGCACTGAAGGGGGGGGTTAACTTGGAATGCGTGCGACTGGAGTTTCAGACCGGGAGGCCCCCTGCCCATTCTTTTATTGAGCTAAGTGTATAACATAGAATTACCTATATTCATATTGTCATATACATTCACTTTAATGACAAATGACAGATGGAGATATCTTTGGCATAGACGGATTCGGGAATCTAAAATAGGGAGGGCGGATCACAGTGAACACCGAAAACAATCTTTCTGAGAAGCGTAGAAAGGGGGTGAGTGGTATAATAACTAAAACAAAACATTATTAATTTATTTTTACATATATTTTTTAAAACTTCATCTTCATAAACGATTATTTCAAAATTCACCTGCATTGGTGCAAGGGATATACGGTAGACCTTATTTCACGAGCTCCTCAGTGGGTATTAAAACACTCAGTAAATTTTAATATTATTCTGAGGAGGTCGATGTCACGGAATCTATTTTGATTAAAATAAGGATCAAATTTCATTTTATCAATATATAATGGTCACAATTTTAGGGATTAACAACGAAAAACGATTCGACATTATTCTTTTTTTTTCTAAATCATTAAGTTATGGTCACAACTAGCTGTTTTTATGGAATAGCACAATAATATAAAAGAACGAAGCAATAAATTTATATTTGAAAACATTTCTGACATACGTTTTCATGAGAGGCAATTGATGATAGAAAAGATTGGATGATCTCTCTCTCTCTCTCTCAACGAATCAAAACGGACAAATGTGCGTGTATGTGTGTGAGGTGGGGGGGGGGGTGTTCCCCCGCAAACCACGATCTAATATTCGGCATGTGATAGATCCATAATTCCATATGTAGATACAGAATCTATCAAAAATATTGGCCAGCACGATTACTTTTCTTAATAAGAATATAAATTATGTCAAACATCTTCTGTCCTGAATCTACAGGTGATCGCCAGCCATGAGCATGTTTAGAAATGACCGGTGCGCCCTTTATTTATTTATTTATTTATTTATTTATTCTATTTTATTTATTTATTTTATTATTATAATTTTTTTTTTTGCTCAATGAATAAAAAAATATGTTTTAGATATTGATCTTTTTATTCTTGAAACGGTAAACACATGCGTATACACATGTGCGTGAACAGGCAATCACTTTGTCGTGTACAACTTATGACGTCATTTACTGAGACCCACGAAGAATACAGTCGATCCTGAAAATTTATTGGGTAAATTGACAAAAATGTCGATTTCCTCTAAAACCAGGACTTTTTTTTCTGTGGTTACAGCATGAAAAATTTCATTTTTAAAGAGCTAATGCTATATACTATTTTCACAGATGTTCTAATATCACTTTAAGCCTTTACGGAAGCCCCTTTTTGTCATTTTAACATGCGTTCTTTTGATTTTTTCCAATAGGAACTTTATGTTTTGATAGAAAAGTATGGCGAGCGAAGTGAGTCAAAATTTTTGTAATATGAATTGAAAACTGAGGCGAGCGAATGTTCAGGATTTTTAAGCGAAATTTTATGGTAATTCTTCAAATTCAGATTACGTGTAAAAGCAAGATTATCTTTTCTGTCACACCATAAGCAAATTTATTTTATTCATCAAAATTCAGAGCAAAATTATTTTTTTCGAAAGAAAAACCAAGCCCCCCCCAAGAATATCAAATGGACCGTGCCTTAAATTATACTATTGAATTTGAAGACGTTTAACATTTGGACTTGCCCCTCTTTTAAGAAGGAGGTCCCTGATAATGAATCCCCTATCTGCCATTATCTCATCACCTTTCCTTATATGATCTAAAATCCCTATGTGTTCTGTAACATATCTGTCCGAAACATTGCAACCTCAAAGGTATTGAATAACCTGATGGGGTCACTGAAACCTACGCTTTAAAAGTATTACGACGTTTATAGGTACTGTATGTTTTTCGCTTGATGTGTTTCGCAGCTGTGGTGTTGCTGCTGGTTGTTTTATATGAAACTCGTCATACACTATGATGTCCCACTCTCCAGAATGGTGGATGATATTCTGTCATAGACCATTTGAACCATCCAACCAAGATTGTACTCTATGTTTTCTAAAATGGATGTTACCGGGTGTGACAGTTCTACCGAATTGAAGCGACGGGTGTTGCATGCAAGCAGGAGATGCTTACTCTTCCTGGGCACCTGGTCTCACTCCCATATCGGGGGTTCGTTTCTTTTCATATGGTGGAGGTTTTTGTTTGTTTGCTTTGGTTCCTGTTTTATCCTGATTTTGTATGCCTTTGGTTTCTGATTTTCTGAATTATCGATTTTGTGCTGTAAACAGAGATATGGTCATTAACGATTTTGTGATGTAAACAGAGATATGGTCATTATCCATATTTGTCATCTGTACAGGTTGGTATTTTGATGCATAGAATTGAAACTAAAAGGCACGTGTTTTATTTTTACTTTTGTATAATATGGCCGCTTTAGGATAAATGAAAAACCGCTGACATTAAAACGTGTTCAGATAAAAAAAAGATACCGGTATGTGATATCCGAGTATTTGAAGTACCAATCATGTCCGCAAGTTGATTCGTAGCAAAGTGATGAGAAACTCGTGAAAGGATGTGAAAGATCCCCTGTTTGATTAGATTTAGTTCATCTTTCCCTCCAGTGCTTCAGCAACAGATGTTTTTTGTCTGTGTTTCAATCTCATGAGTACATCTTATTGAACATAGATCTATTTTGAAGATAAATTATATTTGGATATGCTACTGAATCGACCCTACAGGAAATTTTGAGTCGTGCACTATCTGTGAAGTAAGGGCAGAAATTTTAATTCTAAAATTAAAATCAGAGGGCTCTAGTGAAATGAATTTAGGCGGCTTATGAAAAAATTTTACCTGGAAGCATCACTGATGAGAATTTAATATTCGAAACACGTGTCTGGTGCAAGAAAATTGGTTTGAAGTTTCCTTTAAGAAGGTTGTATATTTTTCACTATATATGAAAACAGGTGTGGGCAACCCCTATTGCTAATAAAAAACAAACAAACAGAAATTGTGGCTATTGATAAACTCTCTATTGATAAAACCTGATTGACAAACTCTATCTGTATTTACGATATGCTAGTGCATGTATATGTAATCTGAAAAGATAAATCACATTCAATTTAAATTCTTAATTTAGTTTTGACAACGTCATGGTGCACATCAAACAAATTTAAAGTCATTAAAATAATAAGCACTGATTGTTACAAAAAATTCGTCGCTGCAAATATTAAAAAATCATCATTGTACATCTATTTTCAAAAGTTTTAGATAGTCCATATCAATTTAATTTCCATAATGAAAACCTAAGATTTCACATGCCCCGTAATGGTTTATAAATAAACATTTTCATTAAAAGTCTACACATGTTATTGACTTATATTATCTCAAATAAGTTTAAGAAGATTCTGACGACAATCTCAGCAGCACTCACAATAGAACACCAAACTGAGCATCGACGGACCCCTAGCAAGCTAAAGGTGGGATCAGGTGCAAAGGAGGAGAAATCATCCCCTGTTTGGCCAGACGCATCCGCTGTAGATGTTCACGAACGATACTGAAAACAATATTCACAAAACATGCACTGGCTGAGGTTATCATATAGAAAGTGCTATGGTGACCATGTCAGGGAAAGACATTCAAAACACTTACTGTTAAACCCAATGTCAAATACCATCTCTCCTCCAGCCATTCCATCAAAGGGTGTGATCTCAATAGTTATGTATTAACCTTGCTCATAAAATTATGGTGCTTCATCTGTCTTTCATACCCTTAAATCAATGAAATCGTTGAAATTGATTTTAGCATGATATACATTTAATCAGCAAAGTATTGGTTTCACTTTTGTAGAAAATCATAGTAGCTTTGATCATCATATGACACAAATCGTCATTTAAGGGGCGAAACTTTGAATAAGAGGTTTCTATGAAAAATATGGCGCCTTTACGGAAACAATAAAAAATTTTTTTAAATGGTATGTATCATATCATTTATCATGAGTAGGCCTTTCAACGACCGCTAGGTTTCGCATGATAGTAACGACAACTCGTACCATAAGTGTCAGAAATCGGGACATTTCGAGCTTCTTCATAAACATAATGGGCAAAAATCATGGAATTTTTCATTTATTTATCTTTTTGTTTTGTTGTTGGACAAAGTTGGTATGATTAAGCACAATACTTTGATTTGTTTCATGTACTTAAAACAATAATGGACAGAGAAAGAATTTTTTGACCGAAAAAACAAATTCCTTGTGGTAAAACATTTGGAGTGACGTAACTCCTTAATAATAACTGTAAAACTCGGGGGCCTTTAAACTAAGAAACAGAATGAAAAGAAACGAAATGAAGCGAAAAACAATATTGTAAATTGATCAAATAGTGGTGATACATGTAGTCTGAACCACCCCACCCCCATCTAGCGTGAAATTTGCAAAAAACGAAGAGACTTTTCCAGATTTTTATTTCAAAATTATGACAATAAAGAATTGGCTTTGCCTTCATAATGGATCGTCGATTACAAACGGTTGGTGGTCAGATGCGAATTTATCGATGATAATCGGTTACGAATAATTGTGTCATTTACACTCAGTCTGAAAAGTGATTTATTTTACGACAATTATCACTTCAGCACCTCAGATGTGCTGATATTAATACATTTAAAGGCTTTATGTTGAACACATTCTCTGTAAAAAAAAGAATCAGGTTAATCTTATTTATATATATTTATTTTCTCAATGCAATTGCATATGGGGCTCGGTACCTCTCATTTTCTTAAAAAAAACCAAAACAAATAAAAACAAAAAGCAAAACAAAATAAATCCACCCCTCCCCCCCCCATTTTTTTACTTCTTTTCACACTAGACTGAAAAGACTGGATTTGCTATATCTGGGGGTCGGTTAGTTCTTTGGTTATTTTCACTTGTTTGATTGTTTTTCAGAGACTTCCGCGTTTTATCAAAGTCTTGAGAAATAAACTTGCTATACCGACACTGCTGAGTGTTGCCCCTTAGAAGACTGACAGACGTACATGTAATTTCATTTGACAGAATAGGAGAACTATCTGGTGGAAGAGGAGGGGATAGAAATATGTAGAAAAAACAGCTGTCTTGTAATACACACATCCCAAACTTTCCATTTCATAAAAACGCACCGAAATCTGGTTTTTAATGTGAAATTATTCTATGCATGGCAAAATAGTCTAGAAAACATTTCTACCACAAAATGATCAGAATTCGCTCCTTAGTACGTGCAAAGAACGGGTGAATTGACAAAAGTAAACTATCATTGAGCTTGTCCTTACCTCTAAAAAAGCTCTGTTCGGTCGGCATAACTGTTTTCTCCGTGAATGTTTAATGTTACGTACTGGGAGGGGGATGTGCTCCATCCGACTTTAGTGCATATCTTGTTTAAGTGATTATGGAAACAAAGCAAAAAATCCATGCACATTTCCAGAGAATGAACATCATTGACCTACATCTATTCTTTAAATTCTACGAAGCGTTGGGTTGGCGTAACTTTTTTTCCGTTACGCATCTCGAGTTGAGGTCAGTGAAATCTCGTGGAGAATCTGGATCCTATTCATGGTATTCCTGAGCTAACAACGAAACTGACAGAAAATGTACCGGACCTTTCATATTATTTGTATGTAGGTTCAACTCATGGATACCATACCCGAATGTGCATGTAACTAATTCAGTTACTTTTCCTCCTTTTCTACGTTTTGAATTTCCAATTATAAAAATCTGTATAAATTTTTTCTTTGCCAAAGAAAAAAACATTTACTTCGTTTCGTTACTTTTCATTTCTTTTCTTATGCGTTTCATAACTTAAAGGAGCCCGTTAAACTCGGTTAATCAAGAGATGTGTTTGTCAAATAGTACAGTTTGAGTTGTTTCCCTTCTTAAGCAGATTTTATTTAGAATTTGGTATTTAAAATTGATAAATTTTCGAAAATTCGCATGTCTTTATCAAATCAAAGTTTTTTAATGCTATTCAGACACAGATTCAAATGTCGTGAAACACTTTTAAAAGAATATTCTTGGATTTCAAAATTTAGTTGAAAGACCTATCATGAGTAATAATTAACTTCTGCTGTTATGTTAGCTTGCTCATCCTTTACTTAGTATTTATACATTTGTGGTTACCTAAAATGCTACATCCAATATTTAGTAACAATTATGCATTTAAATAAGCCACATTTCAGGATAATAATAATTCAATGAGACCTATATTTTAAACTTCATCAATAATATCAAGTTTATAAAAAGAAAACTACTTCCGTAGGAAAAACATGTATATGATAAAAAAAAATAGAAAATATATTAGAATAGACCAATAACAGGGAACATAAAAAAACACTTCCTGATTAAAATGATGTATCAATCATGACGATTGTAATAAATAGAAGATAGAAGTATAATCATACTCTTCATGCAAAATGTTATTTGCTCTCGTTATTCTTTTTGGGATTGTCAATCTGATATACACGAGTCTATGTCCTTATAATGATCTGAAATGGGAACTAAGAAACAAAGAATTTAAATGCCGAAGTCCAGAGAAGTACCACTGTTTTTGTGGAAACAACGGGGAATCAGAGTTATGCACTATTCCAAGGGCCATTCGCAAAGACAGTAAGTTTTTTACTATGATTATGTTTCATTTGCAACTGATGGTACATCAAATACAATGAATGTTTAAATTTATGGTACATGTCTTATTTCAATATAGAAAAAAAAAACTCTTCATATTCATTAACGCATGGAACTTCTTCCCGAATCGTTACCGTCGATACATTATATTTATCAAGAAATATACTATTATGGATGAATTGATAATTGAAACATGGAATTATCAATTTTTTTTAAAGAGATGTGAACATGTGAGAATGTGCTTATTGCAATGAATAAACGGTGTTTATCTTTTCTTTTAGAAAAAAAAATGCATGTGGTCCTGAGTATAAGTCAATAACATGGATGAAGTCTTTAACTTTAACTTTCAACATTTGAAACATAAATATGGATCGTGTGAATTTGAATCCGTACAATGAATTGATTTTCAGAATTTGAAACTCATTAGTCTCGTTGGATAATGTGTGGTCTTTTGTGTTTCATTTCTATTGTGTTTGTTGGTGTTCCTTGTCCCGTTTGCATCTCTTTCCGTAGGCGTCTGCTCTTCGTTTTTGCATTGGGTGCGCTGTGGTTTTGCTATTGGAACTTCAACCGTGTGTAGTTGGAGATACTCTTCTTTTTTATTTTCATATGTTTGTCATTTCAATAATTTCGAAAGAATGCATGTTCTTTTATGCAATATTTGCAAAGATAAGGGTATGCTTCTTTAGTATGTCAACCAAACCGAGACCGGTTGAAGTCGTGAATATCGTTTAACGGCATCTTATTTTCTATTTTGGGCTTCACATTTTAATTGAAGAGCTTCTCTCTTATTCAGTTCGCAAATTTTTAGCCGCTTCTATAATGATATTTCGATTTAAATCGAGGGTGTATTTTCTCTTCCTGCATTTTCAATTTAGTTATCATGGATTTAAATTTACCACCCAAATAAAAGACCTTTTTGAAAATAATGATTGGATATTTGTATAGATGTAACCTCTTTTATACCAAAGTTTGTGTATATTTGTATAGATGTAACCTCTTTTATACCAAAGTTTGTGAACATCTTTATTTCAATTTAAAAAATATAATGAAAAGGAAAGCGATTACGGTATAACCTTAGAAAGGCATATGTTTCTTTCAATTTTTAGTTTGTGTGATCGGATTTAGGCATCGCAATGGGATTGTGGAATTTATCAAAAGTGTATGCAAAGGAAAGAGTTGCCCAAAAGAATATTATCCCAGCCACAAAACATATTTATGTAAGTCTGATTATACAATTAACAGAGTTAGCATGATTCGAGTTTCCCGAGACTAGAACTATTTTCAGAGGTCAAGTCGAGGGACATAGGTCTGTTCGAGAGGAACCAGACCCGTGCTAACTCCTTTATAGCTTTTAAAATATCGTCACTGAGACGTAATCGATGTCGGCCCGCCCATGATCAGAACCAATGTCCTAATAAATTATTCTTTTCAACTAACGCCCATCGTTGCAGGAAAAATAGTCTTATTAGAATAATTTCAAGGTTTAACCAGATTAAATAAGTATCTGATTATATAGGAACTAATCAGTAGAAGTATAGTAAAACTAACTTATTTAAATGTTTAAAGGTGTATAAAGTATTAATAGTTATACAGTGATTTACAGGGGGATACAGAAATATATTGGGTCGATGAAAAAAGTTGTATTGGGCGAGGCAAAGCTTCGCCCAATACAACTTTTTTCATCGACCCAATATATTTTTGTCCCCCCCCCCCCCTGTAAAACACTGTATAACGAATTTTTCCCACCGATTGCTTTTGGTTTGTGTACGTCAACATATTTTAAAGCATCTCGGTCGCCAAAAGCGCAAAGCGTCTTTGTAGAAGCAGGATATTAAAATTATATCCTGTAAGTAACATAATATAACGTAATATTCGGTTCTTCGCGACCAATCAGATTGCAAGAAATTTGCCAGAGGTTGGATAATTATTTATATCTATTGATAATTGATCGACGTGCTCTATCTTATCTTGACACAAGAATCTTTAAGAAAAATGTACATGAGTATAAATGTTCTGCAAATTTCTTTTTCATGCATTGATTTAAAATAAATGTGTCTGAATTACTATAGTCTTATGCTTTGCATCCTACTTGATTTTCAACTGAAATTCAAAGACTTTAACATTTTGCAAAAATAGTTGCGAACCCACGATAGGTTTGAAATGTCGTATTTGATTATAAAACGGGCTAATTTCTCTTTCAGATGAATCCTGTATAAATTTATCTACTGCCTACGATGGGTAATTATCTTTCTTCATCTT
This sequence comes from Pinctada imbricata, assembly GCA_033119305.1. NCBI lineage: Eukaryota > Metazoa > Mollusca > Bivalvia > Pterioida > Pteriidae > Pinctada > Pinctada imbricata. The sequence goes on along the minus strand of VSWD01000012.1, from coordinate 44,643,383 downwards.
ATCAATATTTTTTTTTATAAAATCGTTGATTAAGACAACAGAATTATTTCAAACTATTTCCAAATAGCTGTGATAAAGGGTTATCAAGAAGCAAATGTTGTTGGTGTTATAAAAACTTCGGTTGATTGTCTCTTCAACGAATTCGAAAATTTCTGTTATCAATATTTTTTGAAACTTCTAAAAACGAAGGTCCTGTAGCAGCATATCAAAGCCATCCTGCTACGTCATTCGGTACAGTTTTTGGTGTAATAATTGTCAAACTCTTTGGCCATATTACATTGTTTAGATTGAGGATCACTAACGAGGGTTAAGTTCCCAAAACACGCATGTCTGGTCCATGCTGCAAATTTTTCTGTTCTGAAGTTATGCAATTAAATTTGAAGACGTAAAAAATATTTTTAAACAAGAGTACTGTAAACTTGGAACTTTTCGCGCTGGGGAAATGTCCTCTCTTTGCTCGATTGTATTATATAATGCAAATAACTGCTGTAAAACATTGAGATATGTAAAAGAGAGCAGAGATGGCCGATCACGAAGCGAACTTACAGATGGAAATGTTGCCAAAAAAGGGGAAAAATAGATAAAAATCACTTTCTACAGGTAACTCCTTTTATGTTTACTCATCCGCCTGTACAATGTGGGATGTAAATACGCGCGCAATCAAGGAATTCGGGCGGACAGCGGACTTAGTTGCCGAAGTATAACTAACCAGGCACCGTAGAACAGACAGCTCTGTAGACGTATGTTTTCATACTGAGTTCATTATGTAACATATTTATTTTAACTCAGATGACTTGTGTATCATCTTTTAATAACAATAAGAAGGTATAAAGAGACTTTCTGCAAGAAAATAATTTTAGCCCCTGACAGAATATATTGCTTTAAAGTTAAAAAAATACACTGTCCCTGAAAATTACGGAAGCCCGTAGGTGACAGGTATGAATTATAATTAATCTGGCGGCCGCCACTTAATTATCTGGCGGCTGCCATATAATTAAGTAGCGGCCGATAGACAAATTAAGTGGCGGCCGCCATATAATTATAAAACATTCTAAATATAAAGATTAAACTTCAAGAAAAGGTCAAAAGGTCCAAGCTTTTGTTTTGTTACCAAGGGACAGGGCTTAAGAAAAGGTATGCACATGTGAAATATTAAAGTCATATCATTCAAATTACAAAGCTTCTGGTCGAGGTTGAAGTTTTTTAATGTGGGTCAACCTCCAAGGACGAGGTCAGAAGGTCAGAATGTTGTTACAAACAGAAAGGTCTTGTCACGAGGAATACACATTTGAAATGTGAAAGCCCCATCACTTTCCGTTAAAAAGTTATAGTCAAGGTTAAAGTATTTGAAGAAAAATGTCAAACTCAGAGGTCAAGGTCATAAGAAATTTTGGTATCCATGGAAAGGTCTTGTCACAAGGAATACACATGTGAAATATCAAAGCCCTATCACATTCCATTCAAAAGTTATGCACAAGGTTAAAGTTTTTGTGACTGACGGACAGACGGACGGACAGACGGACGAACCGGTTTTAATGTCCCCGCGCTTTCGCGAAAGCGGGAGACAAAAATAATGAGACGACTGACAATTAATGATAAAGAGAAGGGCGCCATCATGACCAGAGTAGGGCACAGCGCCTTCTTATGACGAGAGAGACGAAACATAGTAAACAAGACAGGGCACACTCTTTTCAATTAAGACCATCGATATTGAAGTAAATGCTCTATGGAAATGATTTCAATGTACAATAAGCATATTTCAACAAACAATATTGTTTAATTTTAAATTCATGACTGACTTTAGGTTGATCAGGTAAAACCTTATTTTGCTGTCCTATCGTGTGCATTTGTAACATAAAACAATATTCCGAAAACAAAAATGCAGAAATTACAAAACCTGACATGGGACCGAACAAGTGTTTGATCAGCGTTTACTTTCAATTCCGTCTTCTCATCCAATTATTGGGTTATTTGATTCCCTTTCTAAAAAAATACTTATTAACTTAGAACCAGTAAGAGTCATTTTGGCCTGTTCCATGTTCAAGTAAAACACCTTATTTCTATACACAAAATTGCGTCTCTGGTGAGGTTCGCTATGAGAGAACATGTATATACGACAAGATAAGAGTCTTTTTTTATCATGTTACACATAAGCAAGCACTTAAATTGCTGGTAATTTATTTGAAGTTCACCGAACGAAACTGAACGGATAAGCAGTATTATGTTTGACATCCGACAAGGTGGAATAAGGTTTTAGGTACACTTGTCTTGAGACGATGACCTAATAGTATATCATGTTCTACCTTCTCTGCAAGTATGGTACTCTTGCAGTTACCATATAGAAATTAATATCATTTTATTATATTTATAATATCCTCTCTTAATATAACATCATGTATAATTACATTTGTAGATGTACAGAATCAGACAACACAACTCATAGTTTCATAGAAAATACATCAGATTTCATCTCAAATAATGTAGCGGAAACTGCCTTTGGAGTTAATGATTGTAAGACCTATCGCAAATGTTCAGAAATAATTTCTCAAATAAAATGGATCTTTATTGTGATTATGTAACTTAGGGAATAACTAGTTTCTGATGTTATGTTTGCGGACGATAAATGCTGAGTTCTGGCGGCGCGTTAAATCAGCATTTACCGTCTGCAAATATAACGTCAGTATCTAGTTATTCCCATTCTAATGCAATCTATATTTTTGTGAATATTAGTCGAAATGTGACGTTAGCAACGTCAAAGCCTAGTGTGTTCGCACACAAGCAATGAAAATCGACGTTATAGCGACGTTGCATTAAAATAGAACATAGTTATATATTTCGTTTTATTTGTAAAATGTGTACAATTTATATGTACTAGAATTTTATTTATATCAAAATCTTTTGAAAATTAAGTGTGAGGTTAGATTAAAAGTGAGATTTTATTTTCAGATGCCGATGATATTTGTTGTACACAACAGATGTTTATTATATGTACGTACTTTTATTATGAGCTCAAAAAATGATAGAACAGGAGAAATGAATACTTCTTTTTATTGCTGATATAACTAAATAGAGAAGCACTGCATTTTAGAAATTTTAAAGTACCCTTGCGCATTATGATTTATAAATATCAAATATCCAGCATATGGACTTAAACACTGCAAGTTCAATTATAATAAGCGCAAAACTAATTGTTTCGTTCTAAATTGTAAAAATAAGTAATACTATAGTATAGAACAAGTTTAGCACTTCAAAAGATATAATTTTATGTAAATTTCAATGATATGCTGCAAAATACAGGGGTAGCCCCCTTAAGAATTTATTGTACTTACGACTAATAAAATAGGCTAAATCCAGCTTTTTTGCCAGAAATAACATATGAAATTTCTTCGTTCTGAATTTTTTGAAATAAGATAACGTATATACACGTAGATGAGGAAAACACATTACAGGAATCCAATTTTGTATAGGACGAAAATATGACTCCAAAGATAAGGGTACCCCCTAAATGTTTTTGGCCGTTTTAATAGTACACAACCATTTAACAAGAAAAAATGTTTTTTTTTCTTTTGATATCTTTTAAATAGATAAAAGTGTAACCTATATAAAAAGACTAAACACTAGTATAAAATATTCCTTATGGAGGATAGTTGCGAAAATTCCTTATGGAAGATATATGGGAAAATACATAAGGGTATCCCCAAAACCTCCAAAAATGTTTGGTATACAATAACTACATTAACAGTCATGAAAAATGAGTCGAATTTGTCAAGCCCCCCCCCCCCTTTTGAAAAAAATGAATCTGCAATGTCGCGGTTACGATGGCACCGCTATGGATATGTAAGCCCCGTCTTTCGAGAGGACGATTTGTACATCAGGCGCAATGATTATATTTAATATAATCATGTGGATTGCTTGTAACGAGACCTTCCATTTGTGTAGCGTAGTCATCCATACCTCAAATTTTGACTTTGTCTAAGGAGAGTTAACTAAGTCTTACTAAAAATTTCTTTTATTTTGCATGCAAATTAGATATTGAAATAAACATGGAAGAAGTACCAATCAGTTGTTAAGTCTGAAAGTCGAAAAGACAAAGCAAACTTATTTGAATCTCCATTGGAACAGTTGCGAATAAATGCTATTCCGAAGTGAGGCTTGGCGCCCAGGGAGAGTCAGCGTCTCCTGATTGCATGCAACACCTGTCGCAATAGCTGTATGATAACTTCAATTCGGTGATTGTCTCGATGCACATATCAGGATAGGAAAGAAAAATAACCTTTGTTTCAGTAATCTAAGCCCCTACATTTAGAAATTCATGTTAACTGAAAAGCTGCCAACAGGGACATTGGGTTTGACAATGGCATTTTGTTTAATAATATTTCGATTCCAAAATGGTGGAATTTGTAGATATTTTCATTTCTAATGAAATTTCTTTTATTCCATGATAATGAAAAAGGCGACTAGAACGTCCCTCCCTATTATTTTTTGAAAAATACTGCGCTTTTTAAATAATTTAATTCACTAATTCACGTTTCAGAAATCGGTAGACTCCTCCCCTCAAACCCTGGTGATAGTTATCTTTCTTTTATCCATCTAAGGAGCTGTTAAGATAAAGGCTTGAGTACGCCACGAAATCTACCTATTATTTTTCTTGCGCTGTCCTATAATTTCCGAAAACTTTAGTTGGGATTTAATATTAAGTATTAGAAGAGTTCTAGTAGGTATTCCATTTTAATAAATTTGGAAAAGATGTTATATAAACGGGTTGTAGAGCAGGAAAAGGTGCGTATAACAGAAAATGCAAAATATCGAGCGAAAATTTATAAAATGCATTATTTTTTTTCACCTTCGTGTCTTGATGAAAGAAAGTTACTTTGAAGACTATATATAAATATAAACTGCAAAATTAAAAATCAAGAAACTGAAAAAAGCGAAGCTCAAGTGAGCTATTGTCATAGTGCGCCGTCCATAGTCCGTCGTAATTGTCCGGCGTAGACTTTTAACATTTTTGACATCTCCTCTGCAACCGCTACACGAAATTTCATGAAAGCTTACAGGAAACAATGACTCATTGTCCTCTACCACGTGTGTGTTGTGCGTACCGATCGGTCGACAAAAATGGTCGACGAGGGCTCTAAATGATTGACACCAGTTTCGACTTCTACTCTGCAACAGCTGAACAGAAACAGGAAGCAAGAACTTCAGTTATTCTACCAAGTTTGCGTTTTTCGTGTCATTCGGTTAACAAAATTGGCAGCCGAGGGCTCTGATTGCCTGGCGCATTTTCGACTTTATCTCTACGCCGTTGCAGAGAATTTCACGGAATCTTACAGGAACCAGTTATATACGGTTCTCTACAAAGTTTGTGTTTTTCGTGTCAACAAATATGGCCACATAGGGTTCTGATTGGCTGACGCATTTTCCTTTTCTCCTTTGAAACCGCTGCACAGAAACCTTACAGGAAGCAAGTACTAAAGGTATTCTTCCAAGTTTGTGTTTTTCGTGAATATCGGTACAATATCGCCGTTGAGGGCCATGATTGGCTGACACACTTTAGACTTATCTGCAACCGCTGCAGATAATTTCACGACACCTTGCGGGAAGCTAGTACTTTAGGTCATCTACCATGTTTGTGTTTTTCGTGCCGATTGGTCAACAAATATAGGAGGGCTGACGAATTTTCTACTTCTCTTAAAACTGCTGCACATAATTTCACAAAACCTTAAGGAAGTAAGTATTCAAGGTCTCCTACCAAGGTTTTGATTTCCATGCCGATCGGTCAACAAATATGGCCACCGAGTGCTCTGATTGGCTGACGCATTTTCGACTTATCCTCTAAAACCGCTGCTCATTTCACGAAACCTTACAGGAAGCAAGTACTTAAGGTCCTCTACTAAGTTTGTGTTTATCGCGCCGGTTGGCTTACAAATATGGTCACCGATATGGTACCCTTTTGTTACATTTTTGGACATAATAACTTTCAAACCCTTCTGCCATACTACATGGCTTCTATTGATAATTACTGATGAGCGTAAAGTACCCGAACCGTGCATGTCTGGTACATGCTGCAAATGTATCTGTTCTTCAATGATGATATTGAATTTGAAGACTTTCAATATTTATTGAATAAGTCAATTTTCAAAATTTTCCTTGGTGTCTAATTCTCATGTATTTATTCTTGACTTATCTGTCCATTTAATGAAAAGGTAAATTCATGCATTGGATTGATATGAAATCATCCTTGTTTTATATATCACAGTATTTCCAATTTGTAGATTTTGTTCTTTGTTTCCTTATGGCAACCAACTGCTTAATCTTAAGTGTCTTATGTTCGAAAAGAAAGGTAAAAACATTTTATTATATCTTAAGCATTCATTTTTCTAGTTATCCTTTCTAATAAAATTGGTTATATTCTATTAAAATTTAATAAGAGAAAAGAAATGACTGAATTAGACCTAAAGTAAATAGCTGTATCTAATATCAACGCATGTTGTTATTGACGTAAATTTGTGTTTCTTTTTTCCAGAAAGTTCAAAATCACCATAAGTTGCTTCACTAGAAATGTAGTAAATGCTCAACATACCTGAGGAAAATCCTTCATTCAAAATTAGACTTTGAATGTAACAGGTGTTACATGTATGGTTCAAATGAATTGAACTGATTAATACATAACGTTTAATTCCTGTTTGTGAATGTTTATTTAATGTTTTTGAGTTATGTTCACCTGAGCCTTAATGACATTCGGATCCGACGAACTAGATGAAGGGAAAGGGATATTAACTTGTTTTTCAACTCATGTTTAAATTACTCCTCTAAAATGTTTCATACTTTCTATAATATATATTCTAAGGACTTTTATTAATGAAATTCTTTTTTTTGTCTTTTCAACCGTACAAATGAAAGATATGAGTCTTCAGATAACGGAATAGACCCCGGGTACACTATTATTATCAAAGTCTTGACATATTTTCTGAAATCAGCTCATATTTCGATTAAATAAGAAATGAATATGATTTCAGAACCTTGAGAGTTTCACATTACATTATTTTTTTCAATGGACCTCTTGCTAAAAATGCATTTGTAATAAAAGTGCTAAATTTAAGTATGGCACACATAAACTTGTTTTCTTGTAAATACGCTGCATCTTTCGAAAATTTATGTCTCTTTCCAAATAATTCGAGCAAAATGCAATGGATTTTTTTTTCTAAAATTCAAGATGAATTTACATTTCAATAATCGTTTCCATACTTATATAACTTTGAATTATAAACTTAACTATTCTTAAGTTTAATGTTTTCCCGTAACTGTGTCAGAAGTGAAGCATAGTATGTGTCATAGATTCTTTGTCCTTTTTGGAGAAAATCTATCATCAGAATACCTTCTGTAACCCAGAAAACTGAGGCTATGAATATACTATTACTAATGTATCAATCAGCCCTCGTTTTATACTGACAGCCGTTTAAAGGGAAAAGACTGATAGGTTTTATCACAATTTACTTGGTGAGACATAAAAGTTTACACGAGTGACGGACATTTCATCTTTTCCCCGAGTGGAGCGTAGCGGAAAGATGAAAACTTTCCGTCATGAGTGTACATTTTAATGTCTCACTCCGTAGAAAATAATGTGATTTATTTCATCTTCCATGAAACGCGGAAGGGTTCCAACTCTTTACCTTCTTGAAGACAATTTCAAGACAATATCTTTTCCGTCAAACAAAATTTTTCCCATATTGTAATATCAGAGTCAACATCATTTTTGCAATGTTTAAGATCATGACGTCACTGTTGAAAGACGCAATTCACTTAAGACAATGAAACAGTGCGCAAAGATTGCCTACCTCGGAAATTTTTCGTCATTATGTCAGCCATTATAGATTTCGATAGGTGGCCTATTCAAACAATATTTCGTTGCGCTCTGACTGACTGCGGCGACAGGATTCAATGACGGGCCCTGTCAAAACCTCTTCAGAGAAGACAGGACCGCGACCACCTGTCCTTTCTGAATGTCAGTCAGACTCCTCGGTTGACATGGTTGATAACATGTATGAGCTCGCTACAGCCGGCGGAGCACAAACTGTATTACGCACGTCCTCTTTTTATATCCATTAACATATTCATCTATGTTGCTGAGGCCTCTGCGATTTACAGTATTGTTTGTGTGTGGTCTTCTAACAGTGAGGAGGTTGTTTTACACCATAATGTTACGTTCTTCGAGACCTTTGATAATTGGAAAAGTTGGAGGGTTGTGCGCACGTAACCCATTATAACCACATCGTCTGCTACTTACGTGGCAGATGGCCGTCCTAAGTCAGTCCCGATTGTACATTGGTCTCGTTGGTTTATATGTGGTCTTTTGTGTTTTATATTTCTTGTTTCTATGTGTGTTGGTGTTCCTTGTCCCTTTTGCGTCTCTTTCGTCGGATGCCTGCTCTGTGTTTTTTGCATTGGGTCTTTTACGTTTTGCTGTGTGTGCTGCAACCGAGTATTGTTGGAGATCCCCTCCTTTCTCTCATGCCATCTAACGCCTTGTTTTCTGACGACGTAACTGTGACGTCACAAAAAAGATTTCCTTTAATCATTTGGTCAATGTTAAGACTTTGACAGAACTAATCTATCTCAAATAGGCTGTCGCACAGGGTACGATCAAAATTGGAGAATACACTGCCCAACATAAATAAAAGAAAGGGGGGATCTCCAACAACACCCGGTTGCAGCACAAACAGCAAAATCCCAAACAGCACATAGAGCAGACATGCATAGAAAGAGACGCAAAAGGTACAAGGAATGCCAAATTACAAAGAAACACAAACGACTACAAATAAACCAACGAAACCAATGGGTAATCGGTACTGACGAAGGATGGCCATCTGCCACTCTAGTAGCACACGGTGTAGTAATCTTGATTACTTGCGCACAACCCTTCCATTTTCCCGATTACCCAGGGGTATCGAATACAGGAGGGAATCTCAAACAAGACTCGGTTGCAGCACCAACAGCAACACACCAAACACCATCAGGTAAAACACAGAGAAGACACACACATTCATTCTTCATTATAAAACCTAATTCATTTCCCTGGGGAAGTACAGATTAAGCATGACAATAATACGGAACTCTTTCCTTCCCAAAGAAAATTTCAAACCAATTTATTATGCACCAGACATCAGTGATGTCTTCTGTCCAGAAGTAAGAACCGTCACATGACTCAAAATGTAATCTTCCATGTAAAAGAGTTTATTATTCAATAGACATATTGTACAGAAATACAATGCAGCGGCGTCTGCACTCGATCATTATCAGCAACAAATGATGACTTATTACATATAAGCACATGAATACATTCATTGTAATGACCGAATTTTAAATCGAATGGATTTTTGTACGTAACGGATGGAGGTATGTCAAGAGACAACTAGTTTTCATAACACTTCAAACACAATTTATGTATATAAATTTATTCTTATATTTTAATTGGTATTACATTGAGGGTTCAGGGTTTTCTTACACCACGGCTGAAATCATAATTGAGGGAGTTCTTCGATGAATACGGGGATAAAATAAAGGCATATCAGATCCCCCTTTCCAGAATGATCAGTGACATTCTGAATTGTGATTGAATGGCCGTCATTATCACCAAACAAAAAATACTTGCATAATATGTACACCAAAATCGAGACAATCACCGATTTTGACAAGTTTCCATGGGGCTGGGTCGACGGGTGTTGCATGCAATCAGCAGAGGCTGACATTCCCCGGTCACCTAATCTCACTTCGAAATGTTGTTCATTCCGAGGTTCGCAACCGTTCCAATGGGAATTCTCATTATTTTGCATTGCCTTCTCGACTTTGAGACTGAATAACTTATAGGTACTTCTATGATGTTTATCATAATTTCATTTGTTTTATTAGAAATGATAAAGGGCACAGCATGACGTATTGGGTAGACGTTATAAGTCCCTCATCATTGTTACCAAATGCATCTTGTCTGCAAGTTCCCAACATATATACACCGAACCTAACGTGCATGAATATTTCTATCATTTCGGCACAGTTTTCATCAGTTTCATATACATGTACATAATATTAAGGTGTACTCTGTTGAATTTTGATACAAATAAATACATGAACATGTGACTAAATATAGATCTAAATCAAACAGGTACGCCACCTTGCAGCTGCATGTATTTTAAAAGTTACATGTACATGCTTACTTGAAGCACAAATAAAACATTGAGAAATAGAGATGCAAATGCATTAAGGAAGTATGTTTTACACGAGGACGTCCTTTTCGTTCAAAATAATACACATTGAGGTACTTATGTCATGTACCAGTATGTAACACCGTTGACGCGCTTATATAGAGTTTATTATTGGTGTATAGTCAAGTAGAAGTGGAGGGGAGCTTTCAAGTCTTTGAAAAAGATATAAGAGTTATTGGGAAAATGAGCAATTATTTTCGACAGGAGCCTGGCATGCCCTCCTCCGAGCTCCTCTTTTTTTCAATCTTCATAAGAAAAGCTACTCAAGTCTGTGTTGAAATGCAAGTCACGAGAATATTAAAATACTGTAACGCATCTCTTTCAACAACATCTCATTGAACGAGATTTCAATTAGAACAATACAATGATTTGTTTTGTATTGTTCAAAGTTAAATATCATTTAATGAGATAAGTTTTTCTTTTTGTCTACTTGAAGCACTTAAAGGCAGGAGATGCTTACTTCCTGAGCAGCTGATTTTATCTTTATTTCCTTTCCTCCTTTACCATGTTTACAGAATATATATGGTCCTATGTTTAGTTATAAATTCACTTTTACATCTATGAAAAAACAATTTTTGTGGTACACACAAACAAACGTACTAGATCCCTAAAAGACCTTGTAACAAGACCAACAGCTTCATACATAAAACAGGGCGTAGATACAAATTAATTCACTTATATAATATGATGAGAAACACATTTAGCAAATTCAAATGTTTGAAGTCCCATTTAGGGTAGTGAAAGTTGTTGCATGCTAGCAAGCAAGAGATGCTCACTCTTCCCGTACACCATAGCACGCATCCCTTTTAATGAAGGTTGAATCAGCTTAGTGCCTAGATAAAATTAATTTTCTTTTTGTCTCGTTCTTGGACCTTTTTATACTCAATGACTTTTGAATGACAATTTTGCAGATTGCGTATATGTAATGCTTTCAAGCTGTTTCAGTCTCTGACTTATTTACCCTTTGAATTAATCTAAAACTAAGGGTATCTCACTGTTGACATATATCTGTCCTTTGCTTATTTATTAACATTTTAAATTACGAGAAAATGTGTGAGCTTCACGTTTAACATATCCCTTTAACTTTTTACAATTCTATTTTAAGTGCATACTCAATAAAACTCTTAATTCATCCATATGTTTGTGCAGTTTGTTTCAATATGATATCTTTTTTTTTTATTTTTCAATACTTTTCCAATGAGATCAAAAAAAGAACTCGTTTCCTGCAATCTCGGCGATCATGCGTCCGATTTGAGTTCCGCTTTCCTTAACTTTGAAATTTACCTCTGCCGCCATCGCCTATTGTTTGTCTGCAATATTCTTGCAGACTGGAACCGGGTCGCTTCATATTTGTAAATAGAGTATTACAAGTATAAACTGTATCGATTTTACTCACCAAAGGTTTAACTGAAATCAAATCTGGTCTTCATAAATATGTTTCGACGGTATATTCCCGAAGCAGTATTAACCAGATTTGGATTTTAAAGAATTCAAAGGAATTTTTAGAACATCTGAAATGCACTCATTTCAATAGAGTCCATTCGATCAAAACTTTGGTTTTTCAACCCTTCATCGCTTGCTTATGGTGTGTAACAGTTCATATCTCATTTGATACGCTATGCCAGAGCAAGTAGCAAATATACAGATTTTGTTCTGAGAGCTAGGCGTATTTCAGATAAGCTTCTCAGTCAGGGATATGCTTGTGACCGATTAACATCGTCATTGAAGAAGTTCTACGGTCGATATGGGGAACTCGTCATACACTATGATGTCCCAGTCTCCAGAATGGTGGATGATATTCTGCCATAGACCATTTGAACCATCCAGCCAAAGATTGTACTCTATGTCTTCCGAAATGGAAGTAACCGGATGTGACAGTTCTACCGAATACTGTTGCATGCAAGCAGGAGATTTTTACTCCTCCTGGGCACCTGGTATCACTCCAATATCGGGAGTTCGCTTCCTCTCATATGGTGGAGGTTTTTGTTTGTTTGCTTTGGTTCCTGTTTTATCCTAATTTTGTATCACTTCGGTTTCTGATTTTCTGAATTATCGATTTTGTGCTGTATACAGGGATATGGTCATTATCCATATTTGTCATTATTGTTGGAACACTTCCTTATTATTCCTAAATCCGGATGACATCACTATGACGACAAGCAGTGATTGCAAGGCCTGTCGAGATTTATCATTGGATGAAATGACGCAGGAAAAAAAAATAGCGATGACGGCAACATTGTTATACGACCTTATTTGCAAGTTGCGTAGTACAAGTATCCGAATGCAGAAACACAGAGTGGAGCTACGAGATGGGCTATATTGCTATATTAATTTATCTAAAAAATGTCATTTAACGGGTAATTATTTGGTTTCAGCTATCATAATATCATACAAAAACGCGCCTGCATAAAAGAAATATTCAAATGAAGATGTGCAGGATTTAACGCTTATTATTAATTTTCAGCAGGTAAGTCTCAATGAGTCCAAGTTTCTTAGTTAAACTTTGATAATTGTATTAAATTGATGAGGCCTGCGACTGTCATGACAGACTTCATGTTGCTTACTGATACCTTTATTGATGCTGTCTGCATATTCAATATGGAACACAGCCTATCAACAAAGTAGAAAAAACATTAAAGAAGTACCTATATACCTAAGTTATTCAATCTCAAAGTCAGGAAGGCAAGGCAAAACTATTAGAATTTCCATAGGAACGGATGCCTCGGAATAAATAACATCCCGAAGTGAGACCAGGTTTCCGAGGAGAGTTAGCGTCTCCTGATTGCATGCAACACCCGTGGCAAAAGTTCCATGTTTTGCATGCATTTTATACATTGTTTTCATTTTCGTGCTTAATCATCGACGGCGGGTGCGGCTAGCCAACAGCGGGTGCTTATTCCTCCCGGGCACCTGGTCCCACCTCTAGCTTGCTAGCGGTCCGTCGATGCTAAATTTTCTGCTCTATTGTGAGTGCTGTAGAGATTATAGTCAGAATCTTCTTTAACTCATTTGTGTTGTCTTTACATTAATGTCGGTCCTCGTTTTTGTTGAAGTACTATTTTGTCTCTTGTCATTTTGGTTAAATGTAACTGCAAAAGAAGGAAGGGGATCTCCAACAAGACCCTGTTGCAGCACCAACAAAAAAAAACACCCGATGCGAAAAACACCAAAGACGAGTAGACTATGAGACAGAAAAGAGACATACGACATATAAACACCAAACACAAAAGACTACACATAAAACAACGAGACCAATAGGTGCCGGCTTTGGAAGGCCATTTGCCACGCAATTAGCAAATGGTGTAGTTATCCTGGATTACGTGCGTACAACCCTCTCACTTTTTCAATTACCCAGAGGTCTCGAAGAACGTACAATTCTGGTGTAAAACAACCTCATCACTGTTAGATGACCTCACACAAACAAGACCGCAAAACGTAGGGGCCCCAGCAACACAGATAAATATGTAAATGGATATAAAGGGGCGCGCGTAATACAGTCCGTGCTCTGCCGGCTGCAGCGAGCTCATGTATGTAATCACCCAAGTAGTCCGACTGACATTGAAGTTTTACGTTCGATATGGGGAACTCGTCATACACTATGATGTCCCACTCTCCAGAATGGTGGATGAAATTCTGTCATAGACCATTTGAACCATCCAACCAAATATTGTATTCTATAACTTCCGAAATGGAAGTTACCGGATGTGACAGCTCTACAATATTGAAGCGGCGGGTGTTGCATACACGCAGGAGATGCTTACTCTTCCTGGGCACCTGGTCTCACTCCCATATTGGGAGTTCGCTTCTTTTCATGTTGTGGAGGTTTTTGTTTGTTTGCTTTGGTTCCTGTTTTATCCTGATTTTGTATGCCTTCAGTTTCTGATTTTCCGAATTATCGATTTTGTGCTGTATACAGGGTTATGGTCATTATCCATATTTGTCATTCAGAGAGGACATGTAGTTGGGACCCTGTCTTCTCTTAAGAGGTTTGTACAGGACCCGTCATGTCCCGTCGTCACAGTCAGTCAGAGTGAAAGTCTCAAGGAAGCGCTGGTACAAGAATGTAGAAAAGTCAAGTACCAAGCCTAGTGTCCGTCTGGTAACATAAGAATCATATCCACGGTATAAAAGGCGTTTGATGATTCTGATGCATTTTCGATGGTTATGCTGCTTACCTTTGATCCTTCTAATTTTTTATTTAGATCACCATAAAAGACAGGTTGTGTAATACCCAAAGTAATGTACTCAGTTGCTTGTATAGATCCGAATTTTAAACGAAGTTGACTGTATTTTTTTGTAAAATTTCCAGAAAGTTTTAACTAGGATATGAAAGCGGAAACCTTGACCTAAAAGTTTTTTGGTAATTTGTGAATTTCTACTGTAAAAATCCAAAATATTAGTACATGCTCTAGCGTACCGGATGAGCTGTGATATGTAAATGCCGTATGACGGTAATCTTGGAACATCACCATCAAGCCAGGGGAAATTTACTATGTTAAATTCAAAATCATCCCTTTTGTCATATACACTTGTATCTTGAATCTTTCCGTTTACAATTTTGATATTTAGGTCTAAAAATGGTGTTTCTGTATTTGTAACGTTTGCCTTGTTTAAAAGTGTTAATTCTTGTGGATAAATTTCATTCTTATATAATTCAAAAGCAGGATTGTCAATAGTAAGAAGATCATCCAGATACCTAGAAGTATTATTGAAACATTTCAGATCATCAAATTTTCTTTCCTTTGAAGATTTTGGATAAATTCCTTTTCATAAGTGTATATAAATAAATCTGCATCAAAAGGCGCACAGTAAGTACCCATAGGAATTCCTACAATCTGCTTGCACTTGATCTTTGTAATATTTCGTAGATATTGCATTCTTGGTCGTGGGAACACATGTTTCACTGTTTCCATAGAAACTTTATTTTACTGTCATTTAAACACCCCACTGTCTGACAAGCGTAATGATTTCACATTCCACATAACTATCTTCTCTTACAAGAGTACCAACATTCCATATTCTCCTGCTTATTGCGTTTTCTGTTCCTCAGATAATTCGGTACGCCAGGGCTTGTTCCAAATATGACAATTTCACTGCTAGAGCCAGGCGGCTTGCATTTAATGTTAAACGTCTTCAAATTCAATAGCATCATTTAAAACATGATAAATTAACAGCATGGACCAGACATGCACGTTTCGGGTACTAAACCCTCGTCATTGATCCTCAGTCTAAACAATGTTATATGGCCAAAAAGTATAAAAATTATTATGTCCAAAAATGTACCAAAACAGCTACTTGTTCAAGTTTATATAATAAAACCGCTGTTATCATCATTGAGGAAGTTCTTCGGTCGCCAAGGGGTTCTTATGAAAACATATTAGAGTGATCAGTGACATTATGAATTGCGATTGAATGAATATCACAAAACAAGACATCTTTACCTGATTTGTAAATCAATATGAATATCGAGACAGAAACCGAATTCGACAAATTTTCATGGGACAGTTGCGACGGATGTTGCACACAGGAGACGCTGACTCTCCCCGGGCACCTATTGTTTATTGTTTAATCCGGGTTCGCAACTATTCCAATAAAAATCATACTGATTTTGCCTACCTTCTCGACTTTAAGACTGAATGACTGATGGGATCTTCCTCGATGTTAACTTGTTAGGGAACGTTTTCTTAATCTTTACATTAAGAAGATATCGAAATGTAAGAGTAAAAGTTGTTTTACCTTTCCGGTGTCAAGAAAGGGTTTATACATGTCACACTCATTATAAACGAGACAAGCTTCGTTAAGTGCCCAGTCAAAGTAGTTTACCAATTGACAAGTCCTAGTTGGTTTAGGTCATTATTCATTCCAACAGAAAGTCCACGTTTTCTCGTCTCTGTAAAAAGAAAGGAAAAACGAAAAATCCAACGCTTTGGAACAGCCTTTAAAAAAAATAGAAAATACTGGTAATGCGCACCAAATATCCTTTCTCCCTAACAGTGGTACTGTAAGCCACAAATGATGAAAAAATGAAAAATAATTCAGTGTGGCACCCCTCCTTTAATTTCCACATTTCAGGTGGGTGTCTGTTATGTTAAGAGTTAGAAAAGTGGGCGGATCCAGATATCCATGAGTCTACTAGTATTCAATAGTAATTACTGTAATCAAAACTAGTGGAGGGATAAACAAGGTATAAACCAAACCGTATTGCATACCAACGTCGTAGGTTTCATCTACTACATTAAGGTTCACAATATGTTTTATTATGAAGCGCCTAGCGGAATACGATACGTTTTGGAGACGAAGATGGATGGGTTATTAACCTCAAACACTTTGATTTAAATTAAATAGGAGATTCGTGCAGGAAATATTGTTTTACTCAAATGAGTTAAAAGAAGATCCTGACGACAATCTCAACAGCACTCACAATAGAGCACCAAACCGAGCACCGACAGACCCCCAGCAAGCCAGAGGTGGGACCAGGTGCCCGGGAGGAGCAAGCATCCCCCGCTGGCCAGCCGCAACCGCCGTCGATGCCCATGCACGAATTCAAAATGGAAGTATATAAAATGCATGCGCTGTCTGCGGCCGTCTATATAGAAAGTGCTATGGCGACAATGTCAGGGAAAAATATTCAAAACACTTACTGTCAAACCCCTCGCGGGGAACTTTTTTACGAGCTCCACACGGCAAAGGGTATAAGTGTGACACAAATGAGTTAAAAGAAGATCCTGACGACAATCTCAACAGCACTCACAATAGAGCACCAAACCGAGCACCGACAGACCCCCAGCAAGCCAGAGGTGGGACCAGGTGCCCGGGAGGAGCAAGCATCCCCCGCTGGCCAGCCGCACCCGCCGTCGATGCCCATGCACGAATTCAAAATGGAAGTATATAAAATGCATGCGCTGTCTGCGGCCGTCTATATAGAAAGTGCTATGGCGACAATGTCAGGGAAAAATGACAAAGGTGAATGAATTTGTCGCAAAGGAAAAGCTTTTGTTTGGTGGAAACAATTTTATGTAATATAAATTTAGTTCTCCTCCCTTCTTTTTGTAAAGGGATACAACTAAGGATACCAACTGAGGATACCAACCTGTACCAATCCATTTGTTGTAGGCTAATTGGTCACTTGCTGTCAATCCAACACCGTTATCATTAGTGTAGGCATCATTTTTATCTGGCTCCACACCATCACAATGATAGTGTACTGCCAGATCCAACCTAGCTCTCATTATGGGTTTCACTCTATATAAGATATTGTATGTCTGTCACAATTGGTTCTGACAAAATTAATGAAATATGGACTTTCTTGGTACTTCTAAGAACCATCTCTTCTTGAAGTTGATATAGAAATGGCCTCAGAGAGTGCAGTTTATGCTTTTCATATGTTTTCATTTTCGTGCATGATCATCGACGGCGGGTGCGGCTAGCCAACAGGGGATGTTTACTCCTCCTGGGCACCTGGTCCCACCTCTAGCTTGCTAGGGGTCCGTCGATGCTCAATTTGGCGCTCTATTGTGAGTGCTGTTGAGATTACCGTCAGGATCTTCTTTAACTCATTGATATGCTAAATTTTTCATTTTATCTACATTTAAAATCTCAACTAATTGAAAATAGTAGTATGTTAAGGCCCATGCAATAACGATTGCTCTACTGTGTGCCTTACGGGGAAAAAAGCGTTTCAACTTTGATATTAGAGACCAGCTTCCTCGATATCAAAATGTCGAATCTTAGTACGAGACATGCTTGTCGGATAACGAATCCTCACAAGTGATACTTTATGCCTCATGATGTTTATTTTCTTCATGAAGGTATAAAGTTGGAACACTTCCGTATTATCATATATTTTTTTGGAAAGATAATTTACCTGTCGTCTGAAATGTCCAGCCATCTTTCGTCCCAATCACTCAGTTTTTACCAAGGACATCAGGTGGGAAATTTCCCGAATCTGGTCTCCATTTCTCGTAAGATCCGGCAGAGAAATAGCAAATGACTTTGCGACCGGCACTGAAATAGGCACCGAAGAAACACCCATCAATTATTAAAGAAGGGAGGAAATCTCCAACAAGACCCCGTTGCACCATCAATAGCGAAACACCAATACACCCGATGCAAAAACACAAAAGACGAGTACAGCACGAGACGGAAAAGAAACACACGACATGTAAACATCAAACACAAAAGACTACACATAAACCGACGAGACCAATGGGCAACCGGTGCCGAATTTGGATGGCCATTTGTCACGCAAGTAGCAAATGGTGTGGTTATCCTGGATTACGTACGCACAACCCTCTCACTTCTCCAATTACCCAGAGGTCTCGAAGAACGTACAATTGTGGTGTAAAACAACCTCCTCATTGTAAGATGACATCACACAAACAAGACCGCGAAATGTAGAGGCCCCAGAAACACAGATGAATATGTAAATGGATATAAAAAGAGGGCATGCGTAATACAGTCCGTGCTCTGCCGACTGTAGCGAGCTCATATATGTAATCACCCGAGGAGTCCGACTGACATTCAGAGAGGACAGGTGGTCGGGCCCTGTCTTCTCTAAAGAGGTTTGGACAAGGCCCGGCATGGAATCCGTCGTCACAGTCAGTCAGAGTGCAAGTCTCAAGGATGCGCTTGTACAAGACAGTAGATTGGTCAAGAACCAAGCCTAGTGTCCGTCTGGTGACATAAGGATCATATCCACGGTATAAAAGGCGTTTGATGATTCTGACGCATTTTCGATGGTTATGCTGCCTACATTTGGTCCTTCTAATTTTGTTTATCATATCACCATAAAAGACAGGTTGTGTGATACCCAAAGTAATGTACTCTGTGTACACTATGGGGGTTTTAACGATATTTTCTAGAATTAGCTGGGGTCATGACTCTGAATATCACATTGCTTACTGTAAAGGACCGATTCATTGCATTGCAAGACAAGGTTGACGTAAGAGTCCCTGCAAAAATTGTATCGGAAAGCTTTCATGGTGAGAAAATTCTCGTTACTCAGTGAAGAAGGGGCTGTGGGTTTGCGACGACGACAGTTAATCGACAAAAACATAGGTAAAGCTAGGTTTACTATATTTTAGCAGATCAACGGGTCTGGTGCATGTAAATTGATTTGGAATTTTCTTCAAGAAGGTAGAGAGTTGGAACCCTTAGACATTATTTGAAATAAAGGAATAGAGAAGTTTTTAACTCTTAAAAAGATGGTCAGAAATTGACTTTGAATAACAATAACCGTTTACCTTTTTAATCTTGCTACCGGTATATATCCAGAAGCACCTGCCTCAAAAAGGTCAACATTGTACATAGCTACATGCACACTTGTATCTGGATGTCCACCATTAATTTGCATTTGCCATGATGTACTTGAAGGTGGACGCCACACAGCCTCGGCGCACAAGGTACAAAAAACTAATACCAAAATCGTATAGAGACAGAAGTCTTATAAATCTCAACAAGGTAAATTGTTGTCCTTTGCTCCAATAATAGTATTTCTGTAGACTGTTTATGCACAAGCAAACATATTACTAACCTTAATTAAGGCGGGCCGTGGTCAGATTATACAATGGGAGCGGTAGTAATATCCCTTAAATAGAGAAAGATCAGGTTGATCTAGTTACCGACACAAAATGCTACTTGTAAGCAACAAACGACCTTGCGTCCTCCTTTGTATTTCTTAAGGTTTGTAGTGATTGTGTCTTTAATGTAGCATTTCAGTGTTTAACTCTTTTAAAGATGTGTTAACATGAAAATTGGTTTGAAATTTTCTTCAAGAAGGTATAGAGTTGGAACCCTTCCGCATTATCAAGCATCTTTGTTGAGACATCTTTGGTTCAATGGCAATTATTGTTGCATACATATATTGTTTTCGTGCGTGTTTGCTCAACCGTGCTCTCCGTAACAATAACTATCTTATTCCTTTATCTGGTGGTCTGTCGATTTTTCACGGTTTCTTTTATTTTTAGTATGCACAGACCTGCCTTGGAACTTGCTATCAGGGACCATCTTAATTTAAGAGCATATGACATAAGCCATATTATTTGTGAGCATATGACACACGCCACATTTGTGAGCATCTGACATACGCCTAATTAGTTGTGAGCATATGAAATAAGCCATATTTGTGAGCATATGACATACGCCTAAGTAGTTATGA
This sequence comes from Pinctada imbricata, assembly GCA_033119305.1. NCBI lineage: Eukaryota > Metazoa > Mollusca > Bivalvia > Pterioida > Pteriidae > Pinctada > Pinctada imbricata. The sequence goes on along the minus strand of VSWD01000012.1, from coordinate 44,622,971 downwards.
GCATATAACAAAAGCCAAATTTGTGAGCACATGACATACGCCAAAGAAAGTAAACCAGCCTCGATCAGTTCCCCATGGCATTTACGATTCAAATAGCATATGAAGCGCAAATACCATGGTGAACCGAAGATGAAAGTAAACATGAAAAAAAAAGCCATCAAAACTTCAAATGTTAAACTTTCATATTCAATAGCATCATTTTAAGAACAGATAAAATTTGCAACATGGACCAGACATGCACGTTCCGGGTACCTAATCCTTGTCAGTGATCCTCAATCTAAACAATGTTATATGACCAAATATTGAGAAAGTTATTATGTCCAAAATGTACCGAAAGACGTAGCAGGATTGGTGGGATATGATGCTACAGGACGCACATTTTAGAAATTTCAAGTAATTTTGATAACAGACTTATACAGACTTATACTTATACATACTTATACTGCATACCTAAAATGCATAAGAATCCGTACAAACAACGTTTCATCGCTGGTTCCTCAAAATGTTCTACCAAATCTGTATCGATCTTACTCACCAAAGTTTTATCTGAAATCAAATCTGGGCTACAAAAATATTGTTCGACAGTATATTCTCGCAGTGGTATCAACCAGATGTGGATTTTAAAGAATTCGAAGGAACTTTTAGAACATCTGAAATCCACTCATTTTAGTAGAGTCCATTCGATCAAAGCCTTTGATTTTTCGACACTTTACACTACAATTCCACATTCTAAATTGAATGAAAGACTCGCAAAAATTATAAGTAATGCGTTTACAAGTAAGAACGGTAATCGCAAATACAAATTTATTGTTGTTAACTATGACAAAACCTACTTTGTAAAAGAAAAGTCAGATTCGGAAAATAAGTACACTGAAACAGACATTATTCAGATGTTAAACTTTCTGATCGACAACATTTTTGTGGTGTTTGGAGGAAAGGTCTTCCAGCAAATTGTCGGAATTCCAATGGGGACCAATTGTGCCCCACTCCTTGCCGACATTTTCCTTTACTCGTACGAAGCTGAATTCATTCAATCTTTGGTCTCTGAAGGGAAAAGATACTTAGCTTCTGACTTCAACTTCACTTACAGATACATAGACGATGTGTTGTCCATCAATAATCCAAAATTCGCGGATTACCTGAGCAGTATCTATCCTTCGGAGCTTGAAGTCAAAGAAACTACAGAGACAAATAATTCAGCATCCTATTTGGACATAATGTTGTCCTACGACACTGATGGTCACATGAACACCTCACTCTATGACAAACGTGACGACTTCAATTTCAGCATTACGAACTTTCCTTTTCTGAGTAGCAACATCCCTTCATCGCCTGCTTATGGCGTGTTCATATCTCAGTTGATACGCTATGCCAGAGCAAGTACCCAATATACGGATTTTGTTCTGAGAGCTAGGCGTCTTTCAGATAAGCTTCTCAGTCAGGGATATGTTTGTGACCGACTAACATCGTCAGTGAGGAAGTTCTAAGGTCGATATGGGGAACTCGTCATACACTATGATGTCCCACTATCCAGAATGGTGGATGATATTCTGTCATAGACCATTTGAACCATCCAACCAAAGATTGTACTCTATATCTTCCAAAATGGAAGTAACCGGATGTGACAATTCTACCGAATTGAAGCGACGGGTGTTGCATGCAAGCAGGAGATGCTTACTCTTCCTGGGCACCTGGTCTCACTCTCATATCGGGAGTTCGCTTCTTTTCATATGGTGGAGGTTTTTGTTTTTGTTTGCTTCGGTTCCTGTTTTATCCTAATTTTGTATGCCTTCGGTTTCTGATTTTCTGAATTATCGATTTTGTACTGTAGACAGGGATATTGTCATTATCCATATTTGTCATTTACGTTGAAGAAACTATCAACGTAGATGAGACAAAAGTATACAAATAAACGCAGACAGCATTTAATATGGATTCGATGTAAAAACCTAAAAAAAAATCAGACATGTTTGGCCACGACATGCCTCAGATTTTGAAAATTTTTTGTATATAAGGTAAATATGATGTCCTCAGAACGAATTGACCTTCCATTTTTTTCTCCGACGCTCCGTTGCCATGGTAACCAAGGTTTTGTATAAAAACACCTTTAAACAAGAAACAAATGTTGAATGTATAAGTAATTTTCCAAAAAGATTATTTAAGTCCTCTTAAGTTGATACAATTTGATTTTTCGATCCTCCTTCTCTCTGTATGTCGTGTAAAGTTGCTTCAATTTCAAGAAAAAATGCTTATTCAAAATGAGCCACTTTTGGCCAATTTAGGCCTTATTTTACTTATATTTTACTTACTTTTGACAAGAGTAATAATGCAATCGCACCAGATTTGAAATACAGTTGACTATTTCCTGAAGAGTATTATCCTGGGACTTCATGGGAATCGAAGGAAATTTATCTAGAAGTGAGATTTTTCTGTTGACATGCCTTTGGAATAGGTTACCATGGCAACATTTGGTATGAAGGTGTAAAAATCTGTCGTTAGTAAAAAACTAATTTCTAAAGATGTATGCCTGCTATCGTTACAAAACTTGGTATGAAGATGTATTAAAGACCATTTGATACTATCGTGACTTTGAAAAAATGTCAAGGTCATTTGCTCAATTTTCAAGGTCTTTGAAAAATATTTGATATTTTCAGGCCAAATTTTGTGGTTTTTCACGAAAAAGAGACATGATTAACAGTATGGAACCTTGGCAAAACAATCTATTATCGATGAAAGTATGATAAATGTATTATATGTTGGGATGAGTATCAAAATCATCAAAGTCCATTGAAGACCCAAAAAAATGTCACATATTTTACGAGAAAATTTTAGAAAATCTAAATTTTATGCTCTTTTGTAAGTATGTCATACATAGACGTGAAATGCAATTTAACGAAATTGTGATGAATTCTACTTCTTATGATCGGTTGTTCAACTATAAATATTTAAAATCAAAATATCTAATGAAATAAGTTAGAGAAATCAATTTAAATTAATTGGAAATCCTGATTTTTGTCTTAATTTCAGTCTGCGGTATATGGTAATATGGATTCCAAGTTGCTATAGCAACGGATTTTGATTGGCATTCATGACAAAATGGTGAGTTTCACCATAAATTTTATTTCTTGATTTTTTTCCAGCTATAGACATTTTATTAGGTGATGTGAAATACCCCTAACATTTACCAAATAATGGTTTTCAACCTTCGAAATAATCAAAAACAGGCCAAAAATGACAATAAAATTAGACCTTATTTTTGCTAAATTTTCACCTAATTTGACTGAATATCAACAACTACCTGATAACCCCCTCCCCCGAAAAAGTTATTCTTGTTAGAGTTGAACTTACAAAGAAAAGTTTTTGTGTTCATAAAGTAAATTTTGACCATGGTTTCCATGACAACAGAATGCCACAATATGTCTTATCTCTCATATTTATGGGTGTGTCAAATAAATTGACCCCGTTACCATGGCAACCGTTATTCAAATATAACAATATGGTTTGTTTTAATTGTTTTTACATTAAGTATGATAATTACAGAAAGTTTCATCAAAATCCATGACATTCCGTGGCCAGCTGTTTTATGTTTTTACAGAGAATCCATATTAAGACTATGTCGCACTCCCACCAACTTCTACGTAGATCCGGTTTCTCAATTAAAGAAACACGATAAAATTATACGTATTTGGTAACTGTATGCTAAATACAAATAATCATTTACTCGGGCAAAGGTCAACCGTGTTTTATCTTTAATCTTGAACTCATTTTAACACGAGAGGTGCTAAGGTCGAATTGGAATATTTACTTTAATTTGCAGCAGGGACGAAGACATGCTGCGGATTTTGGTAGCAGGTCTATTGACTGTGTGCACAGAGGCTGTGTATCGACCTTCTGCAACAACGTCATGGCAATGGCAGATCAACAGTGGCCATCCGGATACAAGTGTCCATGTCACAATGTATGATGTCGATCTATTTGAAGCAGGCGAATCTGGATACATATCCAGACTGAAAAGGTATGTTACCGACCAAAAGAAAATTCGTTTGTTTTAAATTTATGTTTCTGATATCAGTATCGCCCGTAATGAATCACATGGTTTCTGAAAATTGTTCCTTTCTCCTTTCTTTATATGCAAAAAAGGAAATTAGTACATGTAGATCGGTGTTTTGTTTCCAAAAGAGTTAGACCGTTCGAAACATTTCATGATAATTTATTATATGTAAATAATACGGAAGTGATCCAACTCTATACCTTCTTGACGAAAATTGTCAACAAATTTATTATGCACCAGACATTATTATGCACCAGACACGAGTTTCGGATATAAAAATTCCTCATAAAGATCATAACATAAAAAGATTCGTCGATAAGTATGTTTCTATTTTGCAAAGTATGGGGATTTTATGAATTTACATAAATTATTATCATACCTTCTTTAGTGCTGGTCACAAGGTGATTTGTTACTTTTCTGCTGGATCATATGAAAAATGGAGACCTGATGCTGGTCAATTTCCACCAGATGTCTTAGGCCACAAACTTGACGGCTGGGACGAAAGATGGTTGGATATAAGAGACGACAGGTAACAAACTCTTTAATCTTATGGTCATTCCTGGGTATCAATTCCTGTCTGCCTTTCAAGTATAAAACATTATGACAGTAGGTTAAGAATACCTTTCAATAATACATATTTTCACAAATAAAACCAGAATAAACTGCAAAAAATCAAACGGGAACCTGATCTTAATAACATGCATTAGCTCGCTACAGCCGAACATGCACGAACTTTATTTCGTTGGCCATTTTTTATATCCATTTATATATTCATTTGTGTTGCTGAGGCCCCTGGGTTGTGCTGACTTGTAAATGTAAGGAGGATATTTTACTCTACAATTTTGCGTTCTTCTAGATCTTTTGGTTACCGGATTAGGGGAAGGGTTGTGTGCAGATAACTTGACTACCATATCATTTGCTACTTACGTGGCAGATGGCCGACCTAAGAGGGCACCGATTGTCGATTGGTATCGTTTGTTTATGTGTAGTATTTTGTGTTTCATACTTCTATGTCATATGTCTCTTTTACGTCTCTTGATGTGCTTGTCTACGCTGTTTGTGGTGCTTTGCTATGGGTACTGCAACCGAGTCTGATAGGAGATTCTCTCATGTTTATCTATTAAATAATTATTTGTTGAGGCAAGGGACAATAGTTGTTCGAAACGACCACCAAGGGCACGCTTGTAAATACATCCTCTATATAGGGTTAACTTTGTTGGGCTCTTCAGTGAGGAAAATGACTGCAAAATAGCACCCAGGTCTGTATCTTAACAGATTTTCTTTCAAAATTGATATCAACGAATACGTACAAATGATGCATAATACAAAATCAGACGTTTAAGGGATATTAACTGAAGTACTATTTACGATTTTTTATATAGAGTTAAAACCATAATGAGAGCTAGACTGGACAAGGCTGTACACTATCACTGTGATGGGGTAGAACCAGATAATGTGGATGGTTACACAAATCATAATGATCTAGGACTAACAGCAAGTGATCAACTCGCCTACAACAAATGGATTGCTGCAGGTCAGAGGAAATAGTTCTCTTGCAATAGATATTGCGAAAAACTTCCAAATGCGACTCAAGATGTGCATTTGTTTCTCTTTTCGAATATTTTGTCATTCTTATTTCCATTGCGTCTTTGCTTAGTTAGTCTATATAATGACCCTCAATTTATTTGGCTGTTTATTTGTGTGGTTGTTCTTATAGGACTAGGGTATATGAAATGTTAATTCAAACGCTTTTTATGTAGAGGCACACAAACGTGGACTATCAGTTGGACTGAAGAATGACGTTGACCAAATCAGTCAGTTGGTGCACTACTTTGATTGGGCGCTGAACGAAGAGTGTGTTGAATACAACGAGTGTAACAAGTACAAACCCTTCATTGATGCAGGGAAGGTAATGTTGTCAATTACATAAAGAAAGAAAGTCAAACAAAACAAAAGAAAGTCACACAAAACAAATGAAAGTCAAACAAAAGACAAACTGAAAGTCAAACAAAACATATAATGAGAGTCAAATAAAACACAAAATGAAAGACAAACAAAATACAAATGAAAGTCAAACAAAACATATAATGAGAGTCAAACAAAACATATAATGAAAGACAAAACACGAAATGAAAGTCAAACAAAAACACAAAATAAAAGACAAACAAAACATATAATGAGAGTCAAACAAAACACAAAATGAAAGACAAAACACGAAATGAAAGTCAAACAAAAACACAAAATAAAAGTCAAACAAAACACAAAATGAAAGTCAAACAAAACACTTAATGAAAGTCAGACAAAACACATAATGAAATTCAAACAAAACACTTACTGAAAGTCAAACAAAACACAAAATGAACTTCAAACAAAACACATAATGAAAGTCAAACAAAACACATAATGAAAGTCAAACAAAACACTTATTGAAAGTCAAACAAAACACAAAAAGAACGTCAAACAAAACACAAAATGAAAGTTAAACAAAAACACTGACGAAAGTCAAACAAAACACAAAAAGAAAGCCACACAAAACAAACAATGAAAGTCAAACAAAAACATTGAAAAAAGTCAAACGCATAATGAAAGTCAAACAAAACACAAAATGAAAGTAAAGCAAAACACAAAATGAAAGTCAAACAAAACACAAAATGAAAGTCAAACAAAACACAAAAAGAAAGTCAAACAAAACAAACAATGAAAGTAAAACAAAACACAAAACGAAAGTCAAACAAAATACAAAATGAAAGTCAAACAAAACACAAAATGAAAGTCAAAACAAAACACAAAATTGAAGTCAAACAAAACACAAAATGAAAGTCAAACACGACACATGATGAAAGTCAAACAAAACACAAAATGAAAGTCAAACAAAACACAAAATGAAAGTCAAACAAAACACAAAATGAAAGTCAAAACAAAACACAAAATGAAAGTCAAACAAAACACAAAATGAAAGTTAAACAAAACACAAAATGAAAGTCAAAACAAAACACAAAATGAAAGTCAAACAAAACACAAAATGAAAGTCAAACAAAACACAAAATGAAAGTCAAAACAAAACACAAAATTGAAGTCAAACAAAACACAAAATGAAAGTCAAACAAAACACTAAATCAGAATCCAAAACTAAAAACCAAAAGGAATACAAGGTTATGAAAAATGCACAACAAAATCAAACAAAATATTCTGCTCAGGAGCAAGAGAGATCAAATCAGGCGCCTCAGAAGTAGTTATCTCTAGCTTGCATGCAAAACACTTTACATTTAACATGCAGTAAAAGGAATACCAGAGAATGTTTCTAATGTATGTTTTGAGAAGCAAAGCAAATTTATTTTTTACACAACTCGACATTTTTCAATTATAGCCTTTTTCGAATAAGATATTTGAATCGTAAGTGACCTATATTTTACCAAGCAATTTCGTTCCACCGATTAATTAAAATGAGTGTCTATATAATGACGGTTGCTCGAACGATACATCATCATCTGAATTTTTATTATATGTACATGTAAATTGTCGAACAAGCTTACAGCGGTTTTTCTACAGAGAAACCTGTCATGAAGTCTAACTTTTCTTATATTAAGATATATGTTTGCCATGTACTTGAACGTACACGACACTCGATTATACACTACCCATCATAAATAAGTATACAGGTATGTAAACATTAGAAATTTCACGAAAAACTCACCCCAATAATTTCTCTTCTAGCTTATAAATGCACGACATTTTCAACATATTGTTTGGATTATTTATCTTTATACAAAATTATTATGTCCAAAATTGACATTTTTATGGAAAATTGTAAATTTTTATATAGCAGAAGTTTAGCTAGGAAATTTACTTGAATTTACAGCAGTACGATTAATCGTCAGATTCGCAAAACAAAGGAACAAACATCTTTATGTTTCGGTGGGTACTTATCAAAGGTGGACATAGTGTAGACAAGAGGGTGTTTATTGAAGAGCTCATTTTATTAAATTCGGCTCATATCTGCAAATGAAGGAGAATTTATATATATGAGCATAATGATATTTCTTTTATGAATTTGAAAAAAAAACTAAACTGTTTATGTATTAGACGCCTTTCGTTGAACAACAGAACGCTTTAAAAATGTGGAAAAAATGTGAAAATGTGATAGGTTTTTCATGATCTATAATGGAAATGTCCTATAGAATGTATAACATTGAAAAATAATCTTTTTACAGGCTGTTTTCCACGTTGAATATGTAGACAAAACAAGCCAGGGTCACAGTAAACAACAATCAGTCTGTCATTCAAGTCACAGGCCAAAGCAGTTCAGAACACTCATAAAACAATGGGACCTGGACGCATGGAGACTTACCTGTTGATTTTAATTGATGAATAAAATATTTGTTTAATTATCATTCACATTTAGAATGGCGAATATAATTACACATAATACGGAGGGTTGGGTTACGATCCTAGGTTTTTTAAATTGTATTCTTTATTCTATTTTATATTTTTTTATTTGATTTGTATGTGGTTTTAGCATTGACGTCTATTCTTGTTTAATATAATACACTCTGAGTCTTCATATTGAAATTAATAGACATTCAAATCAGTTTCAAATACCTGTTAAATATGAATCATATAAAAAAGTAAGATATGGTAAAAGAAGAAAGTTCCTATGAAAACCATTAGTTTATGTGTTGTCTTTTGTCTAAAGTGTTCTGATTGATGTTTAAGGTTCCTTGTATCTTTTGCGTCTCTTTTTGTGCTTGTCTACAGTATGTTATTACATGGGGTGTTTCGATGTTTTGTTTGGATGCTGCAGCCAAGTCCTGCATGGTGGAGATCCTAATATCCTTTCGTTTGCATCTATTGAAAAAACATTAAGTGACAACTTCGTAGAAAGAGACGCATAGACACACATGAAATATAAAAGACCACGTAAGGCAACTATTTTAGACATTGTAGATATCCGAATTGACAATTTTCAAAAAAATCATCATCTTTATTCGGAAACACCACCGTCACAATCGGGTAATTAAATCTAAACTTCAGAATTTGCACATTAAGTATGTATTTCCTCCGGCAAACAACACTATAATCATTTGAAAGCGCTACTACATATCAGTCTTACTTTCGGAAATTTCTAGCACCAACACTTATATTAAAAAGCAATGAAACTATCCCTTCAATTTTACAAAAGCATCTGGATGAAATTTCTTCATTTCAACTCTCTATTTCGAAATCAGACGTACCAATTATTTACTGTCTGCCCAAACTTCACAAGTCTCCTTTCAAATTTCGATTTATTGCTAACCGAGCAATTCCACTACTACTGTTTTATCCAGGACATCAGCGTTAAGGTATCCGTTGAAAAAATCAAGTGTACTATATAGTTAGAATCATGGCATATTTGTACCTAAATATACCTAAATATACCTATAACAACATTAATAATGGTTTCTATCATCAAAGGTCAACATGCCGACGGTCGCCCAAGCTACGGAAACTATCGAAAAACTGCCGAGGATTACCGAGATAATTTTAACACTGTTTAACACTGTTTAACACTGACGAGACGTCCGCGAGATCTTCATTTGTACATTAGATACGTTAAAAGCAATTATTACGGATCATGTATCAAAATATTGTGAAACTGCATTCAATAATAGCAACATCAATTATTTTTGGTCAATAAAGAATTCTGGTGATATGATCGACAAATTCAAATCATTTATTTTAAAGGCGAATATATCTCATCTTACGACTACAACGCTCCCTCATGAAAAGATAAGATACCGTTTATCAATTGGTGTTTTGATCGAGAGGGTTAAACATTTATATGTACTTCTGACACAAAAGGATTCTTTTCCTCAGTAGAATACAAATTGTACAAATCATGGACTCGATCTGAGTTGTGCAAGACCTTGTCCTTTCTTTTAGACAACATCTTTGTAAGATGTCGTGACACTCTATACAGGCGAATTATTGGATTTCCTATGTTAACTTATTGTGCGCCTATGGTTGCAGATTTGTTTTTATACACATACGGAAAAGACTTCATGCAAAATCTACAAAAACTAAAGAAATTTGACGATTCGAAATGTTTCAACGGCACATCTAGGTATTTTGATAATATTTTGAATATTGATAAGAAGGTAGGGGATCTCCTATCAGACCTGGTTGCAGTACCAACAACAAAATACCAAGACAACCGAAGCGCAAACACATAGAAGACAAGTACAGCAAGAGACGAAAAAGAGACACACGAAATAGAAACAATAAACACAAAAGACTACACATAAACCAATGATACCAATGGGCAATATGTGCGGACTTAGGACGGCCATCTGCTACGCAGGTAACGAATGGTGTGCTTATCCTGGATTTCGTGCGCACAACCCTCATCAGATACGCTAGAGCTTGCTCCCATGTTTCAGACTTCCATGTCAAAAATATACAAATTATAAAAAACTTATCAGTCAAGGATTTAGATATCATAAACTTGTAAAATGTTTTTGGAAATTCTACAATAAGTATTTTGAACTTCTTTCAAAATTTGGGACGACTCCGGCATCATATTATGTATCATTGGGAATTTAATTGCCTTCATTTAATTTTTCTGACCTTATAAACAAAATCAGAAGGATCAAAGGCAGATCAAACTACAACCAAAACTGTAAGAAAATATTCGGTCGCATGCTTTACCGAGGATATGATCCTAAAGTCATCACAAAATCAATGGGCATGGTACTGGACCAATCTACAGTTTTGTCCCAGTGTCTTTCCCAACGTTGCACACGGGTCAACAGTCAGAGAAGACTTGGTCTTGATTTTCCATCCTATCTGAAAGTTGGTCAGACTTCTCGGGTGATTGATCTTGAGCTTGCTTCAGGAGACACAGGCTGTTATACACATGCCATAGAATTTTTTTAATCCAATTACATAGAATCTGTGTTACAAGAGGCCTCTGCATTTAACTATCTTGTTTGTGATGTCACCTTACAGTGATATGTTTTATGGCTATTTCCATTAAAACCTTGTTGAAATCTCGTCAGAGAAGACTTGGTCTTGATTTTCTATCCTATCTGAAAGTTGGTCAGACTTCTCGGGTGATTGATCTTGAGCTTGCTTCAGCAGACACTGGCTGTTATAAACATGCCATAGAATTGTGTAGATCCAATTACATAGAATCTGTGTTACAAGAGGCCTCTGTGTTTAACTATTTGTGATGTCACTTTACAGTGATAAGTTTTATGGTAATACAACAATGGTGTGTCTATGGATACCTCTGTGTTTCCAGATAAGTGAGAGGGCTGTGTGCACGTAATCCGGAGAACTACACCATTTGCTAAAAGCAGATGGCCGTCCAAAGTAGGCTCCGGGTGCACATTGGTATCCTTCTTTTATGTGTTGTCATTAATGTTTAGTGTTTCTGTACGTCTGTTACGATTGTTTTGTATGACGTCTAGTTAATATTGTGGTGACTTTTTGCGATTGGGAGTTTGTATCAGATCATTCCATTTTCTTTACATACATGAGTAAACATGCAGAAAGAATGTGACAAAAGAGAACGTTCAAAACATGAGGATCAGATCAACAAACAAATAAAGAAAACGAATGACCAAAATTATGAGAAATACCTGTTTGTCGGAGCCGACTTATGACATGTAGAACTGTAACCAGCTCTACTCATGATTTATGTTGTTATTTGTATACAAGTATATACATGTATGCACAACCATCGCACATGTAACTTCCCGACATGAAACTGTAAATGTCAGTATTGAAATATATGTTCTATAGTACCAATTTTATTGTACTAGACACGTGCTTCGGATATTGAATCCTCTCAGTAGTACGTCATATCAAACAGTTAAAAAAGCCCATATGAAAGTGAATTTTCCTAGCACCATCTACAATACAGACTTTTAATTTCCTCTTGCCAAAATGAGCGGCTCCAAATGCTAGTTACGGCACAAGGTATAAACTCTCCAGAAACATGTTGCGACCGCTGTTCTGTTCTTACATGCAAACTGAATCAGCGGTGTCCCCGTGACCTAATTTTAATGTCACCATTTTACTTGAAAAAAAAACAGTTTAAGAAAACAAGAATGAAACTAACACTTGTGGTGCTTATATATAGAATAGATGTCATAATCTGCGTTTTTTTTTACAATTACGAGTATGTAACACACAGAAAGCGCATTTTTGCACGATAAATGCACTTGCTTGCTGTTTGTTTCAAATCCGTAACAAAACATAAATTAGATACTTATACTCTATACAATACCCTAAAATTGTCCAGGACGTCTTAAAATTATCAAGACAATTGTACGTTTTACCATACTCCCCCTTTGCTAATGTCATGCACAAACGTGCGTCTTCGATGAGTTTCGCGACGGAGACTTATTAGGCATTTCAAATCTTCTTTATGTGTTTTAATGAGTTTACTCTCAAAATTGCTTGTATATGAAAAAATGTTTGGAAAAAAATAGACTTTGATCTTGTCTTAATATACTCACCATATACGCAGTTTAGTGTATGACACCCGACAAGGGGGAGTAAGGTATTACGTACACTTTTTTATAAGTAGCATGTAGGATCTTCAGGGTGTGTGCATTACGCTAAGGTAACAGCAACTTGTTTTGTCTGGATTCAATCGCTTAATCTTGAATTACTTAAAATGCGCACGTATACTTCACATACTGCAAGAGCAATAAAGCGCAACTTTTGTATTTATTTCATGTAACATATATACATGTAGCTAAAATGAAAAGACATTTACAAAAATATGACACATAATTTCCTTGTCCTTTGTTAGAGTGATAGAGGGGAAAATGCCTTAATGATCTAGTTTGTCTATATAACATTCCGACGAACCCAGATTCCATAAGTTGAACAGGCGATTCGAGCTAAGGTTGCTTGTTTGAAGAAGTTATGTCTATCGTGCAATGCCTTAACATAAGAATGAAGTGCAGCGTGGTGGCCTCCACAAAGCTCCTGACAGATGCCAAGTATCTCCCATGATATTGCTTTGTGAATTCTAAAAACGTGACTGCCATCATCATGACACAGTAATTGGGTCAGCTCAAACATGACGCCATGTCTTCTGTCATTCTCTCCAAGTCTTGTATAACTTAAGACAAGTAAGAAGTTTATGAAAACTAACGGAGGAATGAATAGATAACCGCCTATTTCCTCCACTATGGCATGACATTCTGACCGAATTTCCTCTATTGATGCGAATTTAGTCATGACCACATAGCTCAGCACGAATGATTTAATCAGTTGTTGATACGAAATTCCTTGTTGTCTTGTCGCCATGATGAGATCCTCGTCCAGTCTCCACCAGTACATGAAAGGTCGAGATACAGTTTGTGTTTAATATAATGTAATATTTCTATTGTTTTAGAATAATTTCCAGTCATATAGACATATTTAGCGTAGTTCAAATGGTTACTACAAAAGAATGTCTTTGTTCTACGAAGGAACGTTTGTGCTAATTTCATGCTTTGATAACGTTCCTTTTTGTTTGAACTCCTAACCTTTGAGTCTATAGCGGATACAAGCAACATCTCTGCGTATTGTTGTAGAAAGCCGTTTTCTCTAAGTCTTTTTGCACTTGTCATCTCCTCTGACTCCATATTAAGATTAATAGTGTTTTTCAGTTGCATTTTAATGTCCTGCAAATCGGATTTGGTACAGTCTGAAGTAAATGTTAATAATACCCTAAAGGCTTCCCTCTCAACTTCAGCCTCACATATATATTCCTCTTCATTTAAAGACAACATCTGGACAAAATAAGGTTGTAAAATGATCATTGAAAAACTTTCATTCAGTGATGGACATCGTAAAAGGAATCTATAACCTTCTGAATATATGTCACTTAATATTGCTAACAACATCCTTTGATTCTCTCCCCAAATTTTTCCGTAAAACATATTGTTTTCTGGAATCCAGAAATTCGGACAATAACCGATGCTCACCCATCGTATCAACCGTCGAAATACATCCCAAAAGGACCAGAGCCACGAACGGCAAAATCGGCCTAATTTGCCACAAGGTTCATCTTTTATATTTTGATAATACCATATTTCAGCAATTCAGAACTGGCCAACTTTGTGATTTACGACCTTGCTGAAGCAAAATATTTTAATGTGAATTGAGGGTATGGTATATCGTTTGCGACGTCATTTGACGTCATTTTCACATATGACGTCGCATAATGTCAGGACAAGTACCATGAATTACTAAGTATTAGAAATGATAAGAGATATTTCTACATTGAGAAAATGTGTGAAATATTAATTTAAAGGAAACATATTTTGAAAATTTCTATAAATACAATATGTGTACAATCTATTATGTACAATCCGTGTTTGTTTTGCCTTTGTTCGAAATCACAGGCTGAAAATGTTCGTCCTGGAACTACAGTATGCATGTCTTCAATGTAATACTTTTACTTTTTGTATTCGTTTAAATTGCGTAAGATGTAAGCTGCATCGATCCACAAGAAATTGATGTCATTATTTATGATTATATGAAAAAAAAACAAAGAAAGACTTCATGTTTACCATCTTCATGAATCACGGATCCGATACGTTCAAACTGTCCTAGAAGAGTGTTCGGCTGTATCAGATCAGACAAAGGAATACCATGTATGCTTCTTCATTTTTTCCGAAAATTTCTGAAATACCGTTAAATTCAAAGATTTTCTCGTAATAAAGTTGTCAGAATATCTCCAATCAAAAGTGAATACCCCTGTACAACATCAAAACACGGTTCTATATATCTGCTGCAGATCTAGATAATTAAAGCATCCACTTAATTTTGCCGTAGATACACCACTGTCAGCGATGTATGAAGATGAACATTGATGTGACTCAATTTGACATCTATAAGTACTTCAAAGTTCCTATAAACTAGTAGGCTCAAATTACACATATCAGTTTTAATCCAATTTCGCGGTCAGTTGCTGGACTAGACAGAGATAGTGAAAACCCCTTCCGTACACTTCGGTGCATATGAGTCAATGACTCAATATAAATATATAAAACTCGAGCTGAAAAAATGATAAAAATAATATCTTAATTCATTGCATGATTTTCTTTCTTAAATCAGTGTGTAATACCAAATTGCAGAGGTTGAGGCGGATACAGGAATTAGGGGGCGGGATATTTCTAACATAAAAGCGAAGGGTCCCATTCGGGTCAATGGTAGCGGACTTTGAACATAGAGAAAAAAACGATGGTTGCATTTTGAATATTTCGTATTTTAAATTACTTTTATGCTCCCGTTCTTATCATGACATATATAATTATTGATTAGAGAAATACGTGTGACTCTTCTCAATGTGCTAGTACTAGTATAAGTGTTGGGCAATCGGATGTTAAATCATAATCGATAAGCGGAAATAATCGGATGGGCATAACCCATTAATATGAACTATGGCAAAGCCATGAAGGGGACGTAGCACTGATAGAAAAGTTAAAAGAAAGGAGGGGATCTCAAACAACACAACAGTAGGTTGCAACACCCATAGCAAAACCCCAAAACACCCAATGCAAAAAAAAAAAACAAAACTGAAAAACCACACACACACAGAACAGACACCCACAGAAAGAGACGCAAAAGGGAGACCAACTCACACCATAGAAACATTAAACATAGAAGACCACACATAAACCAACGAGACCAATGGGCAACTGGTGCAGACTTAGGACGCCGGCCATCTGCCGTGCCGCTTACATAGCATACGATGTGGTTATCCTGGATTACGTGTGCACAACCCTCCCTCTATTACGATTTCCCAGAGGTCTCGAAGAACGCACAATTATGGTGTAAAACAACCTCTTCACTGTTAGATGACCACAAACAAGACCATAATGCGCAGGAGTCCAAGCAACACTGATGAATATAAAAAATGGATAAGAGGACATGCCGCGTCATGCGTAATACAGTCCGTGCTCTGCCGGCTATAGCGAGCTCATATACGTATGTTATCACCCGAGGAGTCCGACTGACATTTAGAAAGGACATGTGGTCAGGGCCCTGTCTTCTCTAAAGAGGTTAAAGTTCTGTTATCCTCCTAATTGTGACAATCACAGTGATTTCTACCCCAGCAACATAATGACATTTAGCTCGTAGTGCTACATGTAGACTCTTGCATATTTTTCTCACCATTGAAACTATTTATCAGTAAAATTCACACACAATGGCAGCGGATTCAAGGGGTGCGGAGGGGGCGTCCCCCTCCCAGGCACTGACCCCAAAATTTCCAAAAACAGGTATATTTTGGCACATTTTCAGTAAAAATTGGCGAAATTCGCCCCTTGACCCCCGGCAAAGGGGGCGCTGGATCCACGACTGACACAGGTGATTTAGCCAGAGCGAAATATTATAATTTCTACCACATGGACAAAACAGCATGATGACATGAAGCTCTTACCAGCCTCCTGAAAGCGATAATGTACATTAAGCTCTGACCTTGAAAACCAAAACGTGCTGTCCTATCAATTCATGGACAACACAAAGTTTCATGAAAATCTTATGTCACGGTATATATATATGTATCTGTTGCTTTTCCGTGAGTGTCTGTCTGCAATATCTGTTGGTATTCCAAGCTCAGTATGGTCTTTGCATTAAATTATTGTGGGGAAACATTATTACGTGTAGCAGAGGGAAGGTGGGGGTGTTCTAGGTAAATAAAATGACTGGCTTGAGATTTCTCATCAAATCATAGCAAGACCCCCCCCCCCCACCCCCCCCCCCCCACCCCCCCAAAAAAACAACAATAAAACAGATTAAAGGGCTGAAGAAATACTTTGCCGAATCATGCTTATGAATTAATTAACCCCCCCCCCCCCCCTTAAAAGGGAAAATGAAATAATAGTTATTAGTAGATCCAGCATGAAATAAATTAAGATTTAAGATTTGACATGTCGATCATTCCGAAAAATTGTTTTCAATCAATATTTGAAGGTAACGAGATGTTGCTATAGATAAATAAATAATACTAGTAGATAAGTCACAAATAAATAAAAATGATAGATAAAAAACTAACTAAATACCACCCCCCCCCTTAAAAAAAATGAAAATGACAATACATCCAGCTTGAAGTAAATGACGACTTACGTGTCATTTCTAGAAAAAAAAATGTTTACAATCAATATTTTGAGATAATTTAAGAGATGTACAAAAATATACATGATGTAGTAGAAACCACAGGTTGCCGATGTTTATATATCTATCAAAAAACAAAAATCAACCCGTCGTTGTTATTTATCATACGTACAGGGAAAAAAAAGATCCACCAAGGAATTTAAATTGTCAATTTGATCATCGATGTACTATATCTTTGGCGATTCCCCATTGCTCCTTGTAGTTGCATGACATAATTATGAGTGCACGTGTACACTACATGTGAGTGACCTAAATGTCAATGTGACGTAGTCAATGACGCGCCATGCCAGACGAACTTCAAGGACTGGCTGTGCATGCACCGACACTGAGTAAAGTGTGTACAGCTCTTGTGGGTACCCATGGGTTCCATTGGTTTTTAGGAAGTATACTGTGCAAATTCGGGTATTAGTGGATCAGACTTATTCAAAATTTAGGTTGAATGTTTGATCTACTTTTGTCATTCATCTTCGCCAGTGGCAGTGAAATGTTATGTCGAGGTAGGTTGTGATTATCACACTTTTCAAACTGTAGTTTCGACTAAAATTGATCTGTTACATGTTGCTTGCGGTTCGGCAGTATGATCTTACGATGAAATATTTCATTTCGTGTTTGAATCTCTGTTAAAAAGCGTCGTATGCGGTACTGTACACAACACTTCACGCGCATTTACGTTTCAAAAAACGACGTCATAATGAACATCACAAGCTGCCGATGTTTATCTATTTAAAAAATAAATAAAAAATGACCGTTTGTTGTTCTTCTTTCCCTGTATGTACGATAAAAAACAACAAAAGGTTGGTTTTTATTTTTTGATAGATAAATATCGGCAGCCTGTGATGTGCATTTCCATTCGTAACCTTTCTGTCTTCTCTAACGTTCGCCGTTTCCGCATGAACCGTGCACACAAATTTTGAATCGAAGGTAATGGTAAAAAAAACGGGAAAATGCATGCTTTTTT
This sequence comes from Pinctada imbricata, assembly GCA_033119305.1. Classification (NCBI taxonomy): domain Eukaryota; kingdom Metazoa; phylum Mollusca; class Bivalvia; order Pterioida; family Pteriidae; genus Pinctada; species Pinctada imbricata. The sequence goes on along the minus strand of VSWD01000012.1, from coordinate 44,604,801 downwards.
GCTTATTCATGTACACACGTCTATCTTGATGGCGACTTCGTCGGCGCTTCGCGCCGACTACGTCCCCTATTACTATAATCGGAAAATTCAAAACATTTCTTTTCTTCATTTTGCAACCAATTAATTGAAATAAACACCAAATCATTATTTCTTTGAATAAAATTGTTTTATTGAGTAAAGCACTTTCGATCACAACTACTATGGATACCCTATCAATTCGTTCAAGCTTCTTTTTCTTTGAATACCATGCAACAGAAAATGTCATACACTAGTATGTACTTTGAAGTACAAGGAAAAAAATAATAGTATAAAAGGGAAATGCACGAATTTATCAAAACCAAGATACTAAATCGGACAATCCGGTAATCAGCGATGTCGGCGACAATCGCGTTTGATTTTCAACATCGATTAGTAATGTTCATCGCTGGCCATTCAACGACCGACAATCGATCGTTAGCGATAATCGTTCCATAACTAAACTAGAATCCGTTGCCATGACTCCCATTCTGATACATTTTTAGTGTCATTTTTTGTGAAGAGAGAACATTTTTCAAAGAGGTGTAGATCTATTTACTCCGATTAATCGATTCTTAGAGATAGAATCGATAGTCGGCGAGTTGGATATTTTAGAGACGATAGCGACGATGGCTGCGACTATCGTTACAATAATACAGCGTGTATTAATGTGATCAAGATAGAGATCGAGGTATGGAATACGAATACATGTACGTAATTATTGTATCTCCCTGGAAAACAATATCCACTTCGCTCTTGATAATGGTTCGCGCTTAGAGGAATGAAAACTTAGGTACGTTACACGAATAAGAAAACCACTGATCCAAATCTGCCAGAACAGTACCATGAATGTGACAAAATGATGTCATAGATGCACAACATTATTAATTTCTGGATCGATGGACTGTAGCAAAGATGATTAATGTTCGAATGTTATGAATTGCAGCGTTCGCGTACTTTTAAAAGAATCAAAATTTTTTTCTCACATTTTTGCAATATCGGATGATTGGCGAATCTAAAGGGAGGGATGGGGCCAGGGCGAGAAGGGGAGCATGTTCTAGACTCTCCCCTTTTTGCGATCAACATTTTAAATGATGTGATTTTTGTTTTCAGAACTTGATGATAAAGCTTTTATAACAGTACGGTGTCCTTGAAAATTAATTAATTTTACAAAATCTTTAAATGCAAAATCTTTCTTTTCATATGAAAGTTTACGTTCTCATTTGTATAAATTCAAATAATCAGGCGAATCTAACGCATACATTCACTGCTATAGCCGTTTGAAAACGTCATTTTTAATTTGGGGTGCGCAGCTCTTATTCATTTCGCTAGCGCCATCTACAATGTATTGTGTTTTTATAACGGAGGTAAATGGAGATTTAATTTTACAAATTCGACAATATTATGGTCGTTACTGCATATTTTCAAATAAAACTTTTTATGTCTCTTTTTTTTTTCTCAACCCAGACCCGTCGGAATAAATTTTACGTTTTCAATAAAATTTATTTTCAGGAAAATGGTATCTTTGAATAAATGATTATATCACGGTCTCCTATCCCCTGTTATCCATTATATTGGGCGCTGGACTTTATATTACATCAAAATAAACGGACAGAGAATTGATCCAGCATAGTCTGAACCTCAATCAAAATTCGCTGGTTCGATATCGTTCGTCAATCATTTATTTCAAATTAATCATTTGATTTCAAGTTTTCTATCTTTTTTATTTTTTGTCTTCAAAAATCCCCACCTCCTCTTTAAAAGAATTAGATCATAAATGTTTCTTACTGGGTGTCGATCTATTTTGCTTCTTTATGCTGCATTCAAATAACGTCTTTCTTTTATGTTTCGAATTCTCATTATTTCAATCACGTTTTCTACCCCTTATCTTCTAATTTCTCTTACTATCGTATGGGATAATTGTAGAAAGCCGATGCATTTTTTGTTTACATATTTTATTCCCGTTTTAGGAACATTTTAGGAAATAACATACATATATATAACAAACAAATGAACCGAAACCCCCAAAATCCCACATACATTATATATGCCTTCTTTAAAAGATTTTTAAATTATTCTCTTATTTTTTCCTCTTAGCATCACGTGTATACATGCCGATATATACAGGGAAGACATAGAGTGGTTCAAAAGATTTAAGTATAACGAAAATATGTATCGTAACTACTCGAGTGCACAACTTGACATTTCAGGAAATTCATAAACGTCAATTTTGATGACGTCATTGGTATAAATGACGTCACAAACATTATCTACTATGGAGCAGTTTTCTGAAGGATTGGAATAATTTGAAATAGGTGTAAAAGTAATCAACAGCAAAATTTATAAAATTTTACATAATTTTAAAAGCTTTCAGATCATCTACTACCTATCTTGAAATACAACTTCTCATTTTCATCGTCTGGGAAGTCTTTTTCATGACGTTCTAACCATCTTTGATGAACAATTTGTCAATAAATGTGTCAACAGAGAACTCATAAAAGTTTAATTTTCGACTACGACCGGACCTTCTACCAAAAAAATCTTCTTCGAAATAATCACAGGTATAATCAAAGAATATTTAAATATAATTATTTTTTTGGTAGAATGTCCGGCCCTATACGAAATTATCGATCAAATTTCATGATATCTCACAAAAATACCGGAAATGCCAATCCTGGCTTGGTTTTGGGCTCTATATCTTCTTAAGACATGTCCGGAATCTCACAACTTCGCACGTTTTCGAAAGAAAAAATGTTCTCCTTTCCTTTTGTTGATAATTTAGAAACATTGTCTGTGTTTGAAAATATACGAAAACTTTAGGCCGATATCGCCGTTCGTGGCTCTGGTCCTTTTGGTAATAGTGTCTCCATCGACCAGCCTAAAGGCCTGTCAGATATTTCCCAAAATACGGCAGTTTTCATGAAGTAAGAAGAAAGGAGATCATTAACAGTAGGAATCCCCTTTAAAACTTCGTTCAGAAACATTTTTAACAGGCCATAACAAAGAAATTGACAGTGATTCATCGAGTAAATCAATTTCTTCTCTGACAATGAGAATGATATTCTCCATTCAAGTTCCATCATATCACTGCATTGCTGATTTCTGCTGTTGATTGGAACAAAGAGACAGCCATCAACGCATATGGCTTTTAAGGTATCCGTTGTACAATAGTGTCATTTTACATAGTGTTTTAATAATCTCCATTGTAAAGTATGGTAAATTTTATGCCTGGTAAGGTACTATAAACTATATATTTTCTGAAAGGTAATGATGTCATGAGTACAGATATAAGATTCCCTGGCCTTAAAAATCAAAGGGGAAAAACTCTTGTGCAACTTTGTCTTTTTGCATAGGTTATATAGAGAAAATAGACAATTTAAATGCTTCACCAGTTATTCCCCTTTATTTTTCTGACCCCAAAATTATTATTTCTGAGCAGTGTGCAATATAACCTTTCAGAAAATATATAGTTTATAGTACCTTACCAGGCATTGAAAAATGCCCTATTGTACATCGGATACCTTAAGACGTCGTTTGGAGGCCAGCCTTGTTTAATAGATCGATTTACAAATGGCGTTGTCTTTCTTGGCCAAACAGGGCACTTTAGTGTATAAGCATGGTCAGCATCTATTCCCAATAAATTACCTGCTTTGCAAGGACCGTGTACCTCTCTTATGCTGGAATCCAAAAATGTTTGTACTATCGCTGAACTGCTAAGATACATATAATTACGTTTCCAAACTAGAGAACTGTAAAGTATTTCATTGTCCGTATCACAGGTTAAACATCGAATTAATGTAAAACCTGGAGAGCAATCCTCGTTTTCCATCACAAATATGGACGGTGACTGAAGCTGTTGTGCGTAGAAGCACGTTGGTTTTGTCAAAACAGATACATTTCTAGCAATATGCATTGTATCTACGTCAGACGACTTGAAGTCGAAACCCTCTAATCTACTTCCACTTGTTATACGATATGAATCAGATGTGTCACAACTATTTAGAAGGTTTACGGTATCCCACTGCTGGCGCCGTAGTTTAACGATGCATTCCGCTCCCAAAACATCACTAAGTATCCTATAGAGTCCTTTAGATATCAGAGATATTCCGTGTTGCTTAGAGGACTCCGCCATTTTGAATTGTGAAATATAAGTTCCGAAACTTAAACCTAATACTCTTAAATAGGGGAAGGTATTTATTGACACAGCTATAGAATGTCGTTTAAATGTCCATTGTACTTCCATAATAATGCATCGCTCACTTGAACACTGCCGCACTTGACAAACATTGTTTTTTTAAATATTCGGACATGTCTTTAAAGTAATACATTTGAGTAATCCACAACATACGAATTTATTACATTCTATTCAACTAACATAATAGTCTCGATAATGCAAGTACAATATTCTGGACTCAGTTGATCTGTTAAAGGAGTTGTTATGATAAGGCGTAAACTCTGCCCTGAAAAATCGTAATTTCAAAGTGCAAAATTTTAGATTTTTTTATTCGGAAGATATGACAAGTAACTTGTTTTACATAAAGCTATGCTGTCAGATAGGATAATTTATTCAAAATAATACCGTTATTTGGGTCTAAATAAGCGATTTTACACAGAAATCAACGTTAATGGAAAAAAGTTTTTATACAACATCGTCCCTCCTCGGTTTACAATACCACGTTTGCCAAATGTTTATATCTATGAAACATATTTTCTGGCCAAGTTGGGTTCTGAAGCGAGGGGGGGGGGCAATGTTTCACATGCAAAAAAGGGGGGATGGATGACTATTTTTGATTTATCTCTAGAGCGATAAAGTAAGTTATAATTGCTTTTTCTTTCTTTTTATGTTATAGAACAATCAAGTTTTTCTTTATTTTTTACCATGGAATAACCTATTTAGAGTGGGTGTCTGCTCTGTGCTTTTGCACAAATGGTGTGGATAACCACACCATTTGCTACTTGTTTGGCAAATGGCCGGTTACCTTTGGTCTCGTTTGTTTATGTGTAGTCTTTTGTGTTTCATGTTTATATGTCGTGTGTCTCTTTTCTGTCTCTTGGTATGCTCGTCTTTAGTGTTTTCGCATCAGGTGTTTTCGTGTATTGCTGTTGGTGCTGCAACAGGGTCTTGTTGGATATCCCCTCCCTTCCTTTGCATTGGGTGTTTGGAGTTTTGCTGTGGGTACCGCAGCCTAGTTTTGTTGGAGATCGCCTCCTTTGTTTCCGATCAAATGTTTACGTGTAACCGTTTGGAAGGAAATAAACGAGAAAGTTGTGTATTTCTACACCGTGTGTATTTCAAGCCAGAAAATGACTGAGAAGTACGAATAAACCGTTTTTCCGTTTCCGAATTGTAGAGTTTGCAGATTTTATTGGTTATAGAACCTCAAAGTTTATTTCTCTTTTCCAATTTTGATATGAAAAGGTATAAAGGCATAATAAATATAAGAAAGTGTAAATAATGCATTTTCATTCGATATTCGACGTTTTCCGTCATAAGTACCCCCTACCTCTTCAACTCGTTATTATAATATCTTTCTCCAAATTCATTTCAGGAGGCTCAATAATCGTTTGGCGTCATCATATTCCCGGCGTCAATACTGGTTCGAATAGTGCCGAGTGCGGTTTCGGTCTTCAAACTCCTCTAATTCGCTTGTTTCTTGGCGGATTTCAACAAGTTTGGTATCGATGGAACCAGATAATTACCATCTACAATCTGAGTGTAATAAATATATAATCAAATGTATCGTTGAATCTATATATTAAAAAATACCCCGTAAGTGAGCCACCCAGGCTACTGCCGTAAACGTATTATTTTTATAACGTCATAATCGGAAATTTAACCGCTTGTTGCTTTGGCACAAAATGAAGTAGGTAAATTTAAGTCCGTGATCAAACAGGGTATTTCTTGGAGATTTTAGCGGTATCATAAATAAGATACTTTAAGTTTAGTTTTCTCTAAGACAAAATTGTGAAAAGAATTTTTCTTCAATTTTGTCAACTTTCGTACTGATTGCAGCGAGATGTTATCGAATAAAGTTTCCCTATTTAAAAACTTTGAGCGAGTGAATTTCAGTTTTAACCCTGCTTTGTTAAAAGATATATCCATTTTACAGTTAAATGCACGCATTATCGAGAACGAGGTAGGTTAGTAACGTCCACTTATTGACCTTGAACAGTCTACGTGTACTTTTTTCTATTTCTCTTATTCATATTTCCGTATCTCCGACACCCGGCGACCGTTGTACTTTGAAAAGAACCGCTTATATTACATTGTTAGCGCCTTTTAAAATATTAACTATATCTAGTAATTTCATCTTCTGTGTTACTTATTTCAGAATCGCCCCCTTCTTTTAACATTATTGACCACCCTACACCCCCCCCCCTTAAAATTGTTTCTATGACAACCAAATAGTTTGAATAAGGATGAACGAAAACATGTACTTTTTATAATTCTTTTTGAAGAAAAGAGTTTGTTGTTGAGAAATATGTAAAAGAAAATAACTTATGACAAAGACTTCTTATTACTTTGATGACAAATAAGGGTAGAGGGTATTTTTTTATAATTTTCATTTTGGGTGGGGTGCACAAAATGTACTTTTCGGGAACAGTTTTAGCTATTCCACTCCTTGAAAGCATAATCTATAAAGAAACAGACATATCATATATCATGGTAAAAAAAATACAAGAATGGTTTCAATGTGAAATTATCATTATATCATTATATCATATTGAGCCACCTTGAATAGAATACCTACTAGGAATCTTATGATACTTTATCCTGACCAACTTTTATCTAAATTAAAAGGACAGCGCAAGGAATATTCAAGTGATTTCAGGGCTAAATCCGACTCTTATCTTAACAGCTCCCTTTGTTGTCTACAAATGAAAGATAGAGTCCTAAATAACCATAATTCGACTATTCAAATGACAGTCACTTTCTGCTGAAAAATATCATTCTCTTGCTGAACTGCATGACTGCCAGGCTTATTGAAAGAATAGGAAAAGGAATAACCCAATGAACATTTTCAGGTTTTGATATTCAATACATAATTTTCATTCTTTCGAATATACAAAGGGGTAGGGCTACGAAGCCTGAAATTGGCGCAATTTGAACATTGCATTTCAGGAATATTTGTTTGTTGTTTTTTATACCTTCTCCTACTGAATGTTGAATCTATTCTTTGCAAGTAATGCGTTTATCATTTGCTTTTCGACCTCATGGAAACACTGAAATCGACAATATTCTGCGGAATTGCAAAACATCTATACTAGTAGTATACATTTCAATAAAATCAGCAATGATCACAAGCATGAAACAAACGTCAAAATGACTTCACTTGATGACATCATGACACTTCCAACTAACATGAAAAAATCAATTTAAATTATCACCATATGTTTGTTAGAAAATTACAAGTATGGATAATGACCGTATCAGAATACAAAGTACGAAATCGATAATTCAGAAAATCATAAACCGAAGGCATCCAAATCAGAATAAATTTAGAACCAAAGCAAACAAACAAAAGCCTCTACCACATGAACAGAAGCGAACACCCAATATGGGAGTTTCATCTTAATAACTTTTGCGGCCACATCAATACTTCCAAATTTGCAAGTATAGGGGCTTTTTACCATCTTATACAATAACGTCAAAATGACGCAACTTTGATCATGATGCCATCATTGTACTACCAACGATGCCTAGTTGGATTATTTTTTCATAGTAATAGGTGGACACATTTATGAGAGATATCAAGTATTTCCTATAAAATTTATTTCAAGGAAAACCGTAGGGCCGATTGAGGGGCATCGTGGCACTATCCCTTTAGTGTGATACATCATTTACAAAAAATAGTCAACTTCAATTTTGACAGTTCCACATACATTGCATGACAAATATGGATAATGAGCATATCCCAACACACAGTACAAAACAGAGAATTTAGAAAATCATAAACCGAAGGCCTACAAAATCAGGATACACATGAACAAAAGAAAACAAGCAAAAACCTCCACGTACACGAAAAAAAAGCAAACTACTTATATTGGAGTGAGACCAGGTGTCCAGGAAGACTCAGCATCTCCTGATATCATGCAACACCCACTTTGCCTTCAGCGCTTGCACAGACGATGTTTAATAAGATAAGTTACCCTTCGTGTTTCTGTCGAGCTCGTCTGTTTGTCATATTTTCTTTTCGCGTGAGAGGGTTCTAGTTTGTATTTTTTCCGAATTCGTATGCCTTTTGATTTTGGTTTTTGAAATATGGTTCATAATCAGCCTTTGTGTTTGTAAGGTAGTAGATCTATAACTAAAGATTAGATAGTGCGCAAGAACCTTCTGCATCACTCTACCATCTTTTACATTTATGTAACAATATGTGACAAAATTTATTGTCAGCAGATATTAAAATGTTGAATAATTCTATCGTAAGGCAATGGTGATTATTTTTCTTTCACACAGGATGCATATTATGTGAAGCTTATAATATCTCAATAAACGACAAAAACTATGTTTATCTAACCTCAGTGTTTATATGAGAAAGACAACTCTATAACTTTAATGCAATTTTTGAGTTATCTTTCCGAATATTGTCATCAACAAAGTAGTATATAACTACGCCACCATTGTGCTGTGAAAACAAGAATTATAGTTGATGTTGTGTGGTGTATTTATTCTATATGAAATTGAAACTATTTTCAAGATGGAGAATTCGAATATTCTTGTTCTTGCAATTTGTATGTGGTAGACAGCAAACTCTTGAACTAGACACAGCACTATATTTTCAGCTGCAAAGCTGCAGTATCTCAAATTTGCATACTTTGAAGCAGTTACCATAACAGTAATGAGTTAAAGAAGATCCTAAAAAAAGTATCTCAAAAAACTATCTTGTCTTTTATTCAATTAGATCTAAGAAGAGATAATCCGATAAATTCAGCCAGCACATTGATAATACATTTATAAACAGTAGAAACTTTCTCTGCGAATTACCAGAAAGACGAACAAACAGAATGGACACAGGACAATTCGTCGCCCATGGGGAAATAAATCAACGGCTGTGAAACATAAATGAGATAAGGAAAATTCAACAGCACTCCCAAGGAGCCCCAAACTGAGATTCGATGGACCCTAGCACGCTAGAGGTGGGAACAGCAAGCATCACCTGTTTTATTTCAATTTGACAACAATGATCAGAAGCTGGTGACTTCACTTAAATGCGAAATTAGCATTGAATTATTTTTTAAGAAAAAATAGGCATTCAGAGTTATTTGAAAAAAAAGGAAACAGATACAGCTCAAGCAATTTGTTGAATTTCATGTTTTTGATATCTTATTCACAGAAACAAATATTTCAAGTTCTTCGTAGGCTTCAATTACACTTCCTCTTGACATCCGTTAATGCTTCTTGTGATGACAACAAATTCACTTGCCGAAATCTGACCATCTGTAGAAAAACAATTATTTAACAGTTTTAATAAGTTGTGCAATCATTACTTTTTACACATTACAAAACAGATAATCGTAGAATCGTAAAGCGATGTTTCATTAACCAACTCACAGAAATTTGAGTAAGATTTAGAGTTGAAAACAAAGTTATATAATTAACTTACATCATCATGAAGAGTTCTGTCTGCAAATGCATATAAAAGGAAACTTAATTGTGAAAAACACTTCGGCAAACCCCGCTTTATTCAACATCTTTATGATACTTACCATCGTTTTGATCTGCCTCTTTGAAGAGCACTTCGGCCAACTCCGCGTTGTTGAATATCTTTTTGATATCCTCATGTGTAACCAATCCGTCCATGTTGTTATCGTATGACATAAGTTCACAGGGATCCAACATTAAATCGATGTTGAATTTCCCTTGTTTCTGAAAAAACAAATATTAGTATTATTATCCTCATTCATTCAGAGATACATAGACAATGGCAACATTTATGTTTGTGCGTTTAAAACTTACATGAAAATTAGGCATCTAGATTAGAAATCATTTTTCTCTTCATTATCTATATTGTATCTAGAATTTAATTAAAACATACCAGGTGATTACATTATATCTTCCGTGTTATATCTATGTAGAAATCCTTGTTAATCTTATATCTGTAATGAGTTTATTAATAAGAAGATCCTGACGAAAGTCTCATCAGCACTCCCAATAGAGCACCAAATTGAGCATCGACGGACCCCTAGCTAGCTAGAGGTGGGACCAGGTGCCCGGGAGGAATGACATTCTACTCAATCGTTAAATGGGAACTTTTTAGGCAGGTATATATATTTTTTAAGTTTTCATTAGATTTATCACTAGTTTTTTGTATTGGTTTGTTAAGATTATATACAGAAAAGCCTAAATATTGAACATCTTCAAATTCAATAGCATCATTTAAGACGAGATAATCTTGCAGCATGGACTAAACATGCACGTTTCTGGTTCTTAACCCTAAAAAGAAAAGAGCATTCCTCATCCACGAACTCAGCTTGACTAATCTATTACTTTTTAATATCATCTAAAAACATTGAACGAATCATGATCATATGAATAATATATAAGTTATGTACAGTGTTTTACAAGGTGAGGTACATAAATATATTGGGTTGATGAATACATTTGTAGAACTTTTTCATCGACCCAATATATTTTTTAACCCACAACCCCCCCCCCCCCGTAATGCATTGTCTAATGAATCTATCCCACCGATGGCTTTTGGTTTGTGTATGATACGTCAACATATCTTAAAGCAACTCGGCAACGTAAACAGCTTTAAGCGTCTTAGTCGAAACAGGATTTTAAAATAATATAATACAACAATATATTCGGCTCTTCTCAACCAATCAGATTGCAAGAAAATTGCCAGAGGTGGATGTAAATGTACCTCTATGTCTCTTTTCTTTCGCCATGAGATAGATATTCCTCCAGTGATTCTCTGGTCCTCAATTTTCAATTCCACTGTCTTCTTTGCCCTCCTCCACCACCGTTCCTTAGCATCACATGATATGACGATGAGAACAAGGACGACTGTTATCAAAGTTAGGCTACCTCATCTAGTAATGTATGAAAGGATACCAAAAAAGATTAAATTGTTCATGTTAGATAGGCATCATATGGAATGACCCTATGAGAAAAATACAAATATGTGTACATGTAGCCTAAGTTGAAATCGTATAACAGAATAAAATGGTAAGTAAAACACCTTGATGGTTTGAAGAGAAACAATAGATATCAAACTCTTTATTACATTTATCATGTTTATCATAAGCATTGACAATTATTTTTATTTTATTATGAAATCGTTATAAATTAGTTTACCATCTCTTGAATAAAAGTCACCTATTAAACCGATCAATGATAACCTACTAGTTGATACATTTCTTGCGGAAAACATATCGAAATTTCAAATATCGCTCAAATTATATTTCTGGTAACACATACTCACTTCAGAATAATTATTGATTTCTGTAGATGTATTTTAGTTTGGTCTTTTTTATCTTGTAAATAAATCGTATCTTCATTCGATTGTGTAGAACTAAACTCTTTGAAAACTGAATGTCCAAAGAGTGCAACACCTCAATTGCAGGATAAAAATGAAACTAATAAAAAAAAAATACACGTAATTACGACGAAAATTCGTAAAAGATAGATTAATGGAACCTTTCATTATAATAAGTGACCATTATAACATGCATTTTCCAAGTTTTATCTCTAAAATTATACTCCAAGCTTACGTTGCTTTTGAATATTTTTTCCTTATGTCACTTTCACTTACCATGTGTTATCACCTTCAATCCTATTTTGGAATGTTATGCAGCATATCAGAATCAATATCAACAAATATTGAAGGCCAAACATCGCTTTATATATCTTTACATTGACCTTGAATTATCAGGTTTACAATGTTTAAGACGTATTTTGTATCATCAAAACAATCCCTGTAGTATTCCGTCGTTTTAACATAGCCAATGGAAAAGGGAAAATTTGTTGGTATCCGGTTAAAAAGGGAAGATACAAAACACTGAAACTGCGCATTTTATTTACTTCTGCTCCTTAAGTCATCTCCTACAAAGTATGTCGGTTAAGTGCTGTTATATAACGTTTTGATAGCTATTCTCTGTAAGCATTTGCACTTTTAGTAAGGACGCTTGACACGGTATGTCTCAGAGGTAGGGTCTGACCAAACAGTAAAAAATGCTAAAAGTTTCTTAATATCACTTCCGATTGCCATGGAAACGGACTTTTAACATTGAAAAAGTGCACGTTGGGGTGTTTTTGAAGTCACACACATTATTTATGAAACATAATTAAAACAAAACCTATTGAAATATGAGAACTCCATAATTGCTATTTCAAAAGAAAGGAGGGGATCTCCAACAACACCAGGTTGTAGCACCCACAGCAAAACCCCAAAACATCCAATGCAAAAGAAAGGATTTGTGCAAAAACACAAAGCAGACAAGCACAAAAAGAGATGCGCAAGGGACAAGGAACGTCAACGCACAACACAGAAACATCAAACACAAAGGACTACACATAAACCCACGAGACCAATGGGCAATCGGTGCCGACTTAGGACGGCCATCTGCCACGGAAATACATGTAGCAGAAGGTATGGTTATGATGGATTACGTGCGCACAACCCTCCCATTTTTCCGATTACCCAGAGGTCTCGAAAAACGTACAATTATGGTGTAAAACAACCTCCTCACTGTCAGATGACCACACACAAACAAGACCGCAAAACGCAGGGGCCCAAGCAACACAGATGAATACGTAAATGGATATAAAAAGAGGGCCTACGTAATACAATCCGTGCTCTGCTTCAAATACTGCTTGGATTAAGGTCTTATCTATATGTTTTCATAGCAACAACACACGTACCCTTTAAAACTAGTGTTTTAGCATTTATTTTCTAAATTCAATGATAAAGAACTTACAGTTTGAGTTTTTTTCACGGAAATAAAACATAAACATTCACAATGAAATAACTTTGCTATAACAACATAAACTCAAATCACTTAAGTGGAAGTAATTTTAGACAATGTTCAGAGTTATTTTCTACTAGATCATTGAACTTTAATCTAAACTGATGACTATTAATAAATGTATTGAAGAAGATCTTTCATTACATCAATACGTTTTTAGAATATTCAGGAAATAGCCCGTTGCCATAGGAACATTTATGTAAAAATGCACATAAGCCCATTCTGAGTCCTTTGATACGGGCATCCTAGGTTAAGTAATCTGAAAACAAATTAAATATAAAATAAAGATTAGACTTTGATTTATTATATATGTATAAACAGTTGTGAAAGCCTGTTTCGTTTTTTTTTTTTGGGGGGGGGGGGGGGGGGGCTTTGAAAACATTTGGTGTCCATGGGTGTATACTTCTTGTTGGTTACACACAAATCCTCTGAATCGCGATTTCAAGTTACATTCTAAATATATGACACCCTTCTTTGCACAAAAATCATTGATGCAACGTGTTACGGCATCAAATGTAGCGTAACGATGGTTTATTCTTCCTTCATTCAAACCTTAAACGTTACGTCATAAAAGACAACCCTAATAATTGGAATATAAATATATCTGCCTTATCGGCGTTCAACACGGGAAACTAGTGATATAAATCTACGATATCAGTAAGAAGTTTCAAAAATACAATAATTTTGGCCCTAATTGTACGTTTTTTTAATTCAAAACTCAATACTGGCTACTAATTCCTTATATGAACGCTGTGAAATATTCCGATGCAAATGTGTGCATTCAACAATTTAATTTACGAATCCAATACAAACACAAACACTCGGAAACACAAATTTCCGGCCCCTTTGTCTTATCAAACAGAAAACGACAAATGAATGTAATACTATGTTGTTTGTTTGTTTGCTGAAATTGAAGTCGTCACGTTTGTCATAGAGTGAGGTGTTCATGTGACCATCAGTGTCGTAGGACAACACAATGTCCAATTATGGTGCTGAATTATTTGTCTCTGTAGTTTCTTTGGCTTCAAGCTCTGACGGATAGATACTGCTCAGGTAATCCGCGAATTTTGGATTATTGATGGACAACACATCGTCTATGTATCTGTCAGTGAAGTTGAAGTCAAAAGCTAAGTATCTTTTCCCTTCAGAGACCAGAGATTGAATGAATTCAGCTTCGTACGAGTAAAGGAAAATGTCGGTAAGGAGTGAGGCACAATTGGTCCCAATTGGAATTCCGACAATTTGCTGGAAGACCTTTCCTCCAAACATCACAAAAATGTTGTCGATCAGAAAGTTTAACATCTGAATAATATCAGTTTCAGTTTACTTATTTTCAGAATCGGACTTTTCTTTTACAAAGTAGGTTTTGTCATAGTTAACAACAATAAGTTTGTATTTGCGATTACCGTTCTTACTTGTAAACGCATTACTTATAATTTTTGTGAGTCTATTGTGCTATTGCGACCATGTCAGGGAAAGACATTCAAAACACTTACTGGCAAACCCCTCGCGGGGAACTAAAGACACTTCAGACACAATTTTTCAATACACGTAGTTTTATTTCAACTTGTCATAATTGGGTCTCCATACCAGGTATTGCAATGAAACATTACAATGAAGAATTTGTAAAAAGGACGATGTTATTTCACTATCTTTTCATTACTTTTATAAAACTTATTATATACCGGCTTAAAGATACGATTTGAATTTTTCATTGAAAATATACACGAGGTCGACCATATTTTAATGTACGGAATGTTTTATGGGAAATGACACTTATCTCAATAGTATAAATGCAATGGATTTTCATATTTCTTTATCTTAAAAAAGGATGGGATCCCCAAAAACACAAATCATTTTGAATTTATTCAGTTACACAAGATTCTGAATAACACGACACCTGGATGCCTTCATAATTTGATTCCCCCCTTTAGGTGCGCATTTTGGGTTTTTTTTTAATTCTTCGTATTTATGATACTCGAATTTCAAGATGTTCTACCAAATCTGTATCGATCTTACTCACCAAAGTTTTATCTGAAATCAAATCTGGGCTTCAAAAATATTGTTCGACAGTATATTCTCGCATTGGTATCAACCAGATGTGGATTTTAAAGAATTCGAAGGAACTTTTAGAACATCTGAAATCCACTCATTTTAGTAGAGTCAATTCTATCATAGCCTTTGATTTTTCGACAATTAACACTACAATTCCACATTCTAAACTGAAAGAAAGACTCGCAAAAAGTATAAGCAATGCGTTTACAAGTAAGAACGGTAATCGCAAATATAAATTTATTGTCGTGAACTATGACAAAATCTACTTTGTAAAAGAAAAATCCGATTCTGACAAAAAAGTACACTGAAACAGATATTATTCAGATGTTAAACTTTTTGATCGACAACATTTTTGTGATGTTTGGAGGAAAGGTCTTCCAGCAAATTGTCGGAATTCCAATGGGGACCAATTGTGCCCCACTCCTTGCCGACATTTTCCTTTACTCTTACGAAGCTGAATTCATTCAATCTCTGGTCTCTGAAGGGAAAAGATACTTAGCTTCTGACTTCAACTTCACTTACAGATACATAGAAGATGTGTTGTCCATCAATAATCCAAAATTCGCGGATTATCTGAGCAGTATCTATCCTTCAGAGCTTGAAGTCAAAGAAACTAAAGAGACAAATAATTCAGAAACTATTTGGACATAATGTTGTCCTACGACACTGATGGTCACATGAACACCTCACTCTATGACAAACGTGACGACTTCAATTTCAGCATTACAAACTTTCCCTTTCTGAGTAGCAACATCCCTTCATCGCCAGCTTATGGTGTGTTCATATCTCAGTTGATACGCTATGCCAGAGCAATTACCAAATACACGGATTTTGTTCTGAGAGCTAGGCGTCTTTCAGATAAGCTTCTCAGTCAGGGATATGTTTTTGACCGACTAACATCGTCACTGAGGAAGTTCTACGGTCGATATGGGGAACTCGTCATACACTATGATGTCCCACTCTCTAGAATGGTGGATGATATTCTGTCATAGACCATTTGAACCATCCAACCAAAGATTGTACTCTATGTCTTCCGAAATGGAAGTAACCGGATGTGACATTTCTACCGAATTGAAGCGGCGTGTGTTTTTAAAATTTAACTTTATTTATTTTACAACGTTTAACAAACAAGTTACACAACTTATATTAATGTCTCACGTTGGCTCAGATGTTGGCGTGAGGGGGTCCAATGAGCAGGAGGAAACCGGAGTACCCGGAGAAAAACCCCCTGCAGAGGCCTGGGTGGGGGACCACCTACCCTCCCAAATAAGACCCTTTGCCGAAACTGAGATTCGATCCCGGGGCCTTAGAGGTGAGAAGCGAGCGCGCTACCACTGCGCTAACCCGGCCGTAAAGCGGCGGGTGTTGCATGCAAGCAGGAGATGCTTACTCTTCCTGGGCACCTGGTCTCACTCCCATATCGGGAGTTCGCTTCTTTTCATATGGTGGAGGTTTTTGTTTGTTTGTTCTGGTTCCTGTTTTATCCTGATTTTGTATGCCTTCGGTTTCTGATATTCTGAATTATCGATTTTGTGCTGTATACAAGGATATGGTCATTATCCATATTTGTCATTCTGAATATCACTCAACTGTACATCGAGAATTACTCACCATCTTAATAGTTATTTTCTGTCGTCCATCCGGCCTTTGAATTCACTTCCAGAAATATAAAAACGACAATGAGAAAGGAGGGGATCTCCAACAACACCTAGTTGCAGCATCAACAGCAACCTCCCAAAACACCCACTGTAAAACACAAAAATGACAGAAAGAGACGCAGTAGTACAATGAACGTAAAATCACAGAAAAACATAAAGCAGAAATGACTACACATAAACCAACGTCAGTAGCAGACGGTGTGGTTATCCTGGATTACGTGCGCACAACCCTCCCACTTTTCCGATTACCCAGAGGTCTCGAAGAACGTACAATTGTGGTGTAAAACAACCTCCTCACTGTCAGATGACCACACACAAACAAGACCGCAAGACGCAGGGGCCCAAGCAACACAGATGAATATGTAAATTGATATAAAAAGAGGGCATGCGTAATACGACCTGTGCTCTGCCGGCTGTAGCGAGCTAATGTATGTTATCACCCGAGGAGTCCGACTGACATTCAGAGAGGACAGGTGGTCGGGGCCCTGTCTTCTCTAAAGAGGTTTGGACAGGGCCCGTCATGGAGTCCCGTCGTCACAGTCAGTCAGCGTGCAAGTATTAAGGATGCGCTGGTACAAGACTGTAGATTGGTCAAGTACCAAGCCTAGTGTCCGTCTGGTGACATTAGGATCATATCCAGGGTATAAGAGGCGTTTTATGATTCTGACGCATTTTCGATAGTAATTCTGTCTACCTTTGATCCTTCTAATTTTGTTGATCATGTCACCATAAAATGCAGGTTGCGAAATACCCAAAGTAATATACTCTGTTGCTTGTATGGGTCCGAATTTCAAAAGTAGTTGACAATAATTTTTGTAAAATTTCTAGAATGTCTTGACAAGTTTGTGAAAGCGAAAACCTTGACCTAAAAGTTTCTTTGTTATTTGTAAATTTCTATCATAAAAATCCAAAACATCAGTACATGCTCTAGCATACCGGATGAGCTGCGAAATGTAGATACCATAAGACGGTAATCTAGGAACATCACCGTCAAGCCAGGGAAAATTTACTATATTGAATCCAAAGTCATCTCTTTTGTCAAACACCCTTGTATGAATCACTCCATTAATAATTTTGATATTCAGGTCCAAAAATGGTGTTTCTGTGTTTGTGACGTTCGCCTTGTTTAGAGTCAGTTCCTGTGGATAAATGACATTTTTATACTTTTCAAAAACAGGATTGTCGATAGTAAGGATATCATCCAGGTACCTAGAAGTACCATTGAAACATTTCACATCATCATGTTTTCTTTGTTTTTGAAGATTTTGGATAATTTTTTTTTCATACGTGAATAAAAATAAATCTGCAACAAGAGGCGCACAATTAGTACCCATAGGGATCCCTACAACCTGTTTGTAGAGATTCTCACCAAATCTTATATAAACGTTGTCCAAAAGAAAGGACAAGGCAATACAAATGTCACTCCATGTCCATGATTTATATGATTTGTATTCTGTATTGGAAAAGAAACCCTTTGATTCAGATGTACAAATATAAGTTTTACCCTCTCGGTTAAAGCACCATTTAATGAGTTTGGACAATTGATCATTAATCTTATCGTGAGGAAGCCTGGTGTACATATTTGAAAAGTCGTACGAAGAAATCGAATTGGCTTGAAAATTTCTCGATTTCATTTTGTCAATCACATCCCCTGAATTTTTAATAGACCAAAATAAGTTTACATCATTCCTGTTTAGAACAGTTTCACAATAGTTTGCAACGTGTTTCTTTATAACCGTGAGATAAACAAGATCCTAACGACAATCTAAACAGCACACACAATAGACTAATAAATTGAACATCGAAAGGCAACTCTGCTACATTATTTTGAGGCAGCACTAGAATAAACCTTTCCAGTTTTGAATATTCCAAAACATTATCCTTCGTACTCTCAATAAGGTCAAATCTTACATGCAAGACTTCGTATGATGGGCAGAACCGGTGAGCATCATTAAGTAGAAAGGAGGGAATAGTCACCAACACTCAGCAACACCACAAAACACCCAATGCAAAACAAAGGAGGGGATCTCCAACAACACCCGGTTGCAGCACCCACAGCAAAACCCCAAAACACCCAATGCAAAAAGACAAAGCAGACAAGCACGGAAAGAGACGCATAAGGGACAAGGAACGTCAACGCACAACACAGAAACATCAAACACAAAGGACTACACATAAACCCACGAGGCCAATGGGCAACCGGTGCCGACTTAGGACGGCCATCTGCCACGGAAATAGCTGAAGGTGTGGTTATCCTGGATTACGTGCGCACAACCCTTCCACTTCTCCGATTACCCAGAGGTCTCGAAGAACGTACAATTGTGGTGTAAAACAACCTCCTCACGGTCAGATGACCACAAACAAACAAGACCGCAAAACGCAGGGGCCCAAACAACACAGATGAATATGTAAATGGATATAAAAAGAGGGCGTACGTAATACAATCCGTGCTCTGCCGCCGCGAGCTCATGTATGTTATCACCGAGTCCGACTGACATTCAGAGAGGACAGGTGGACGGGACCCTGTCTTCTCTAAAGAGGTTTGGACAGGGCCCGTCATGGAGTCCCGTCGTCACAGTCAGTCAGAGTGCAAGTTTTAAGAATGCGCTTGTACAAGACTGTAGATTGGACAAGTACCAAGCCTAGTGTCCGTCTGGTGACATTAGGATCATATCCACGGTAAAAAAGGCGTTTGATGATTCTGACGCATTTTCGATAGTGATGTTGTTTATCTTTGATCCTTCTTATCTTGTTAATAATGTCACCATAAAATGCAGGTTGTGAAATACCCAAAGTAATATACTCTGTTGCCTGTATTTCAGAAGAAGTTGACAGTAATTTTTGTAAAATTTCCAGAAAGTCTTTACTAGTTTGTGAAAGCGAAAACCTTGTCCTAAAAGTTTCTTGGTAATTTGTAAATTTCTACTATGAAAATCCAAAACATCAGTACATGCTCTAGCATACCGGATGAGCTGTGAAATATAGATACCATAGGACGGTAATCTAGGAACATCACCGTCAAGCCAGGGGAAATTTACTATGTTAAATCCAAAATCATCTCTTTTGTCATACACACTTGTATGGATCTCTCCGTTAACAATTTTGATATTTAGGTCAAAGAATGGTGTTTCTGTGTTTGAAACGTTTGCCTTGTTTAGAATCAATTCTTGTGGATAAATAACATTTTTATACTTTTCAAAAACAGGATTGTCGATAGTAAGAATATCATTCAGGTACCTAGAAGTACCAATGAAGCATTTCACATCATCATTTTTTCTTTGCTTTTGAAGATTTTGGATAAATTCCTTTTCATAAGTGTATAAAAATAAATCTGCAACAAGAGGCGCACAATTAGTACCCATTGGAATCCCTACAACCTGCTTGTACAGTTTCTCACCAAATCTTACATAAATATTGTCCAAAAGGAAGGACAAGGCAATGCACAGGTCATCACATGTCCATGATTTGTATGATTTGTAATCTGTGGCGGAAAAGAAACCCTTCGATTCAGAAGTACAAATATAAGTTTTCCCTTCTTGATCAAAACACCATTTAATGAGTTTGGACAGTCGATTTTGTCGTGAGGAAGCGTAGTGTACATATTAGAAAAGTCGTATGAAGATATCGTTTTTGCTTTGAAATTTCTTGATTTAACTTTGTCAATCACATCCCCTGAATTTTTAATAGACCAAAAGAATTTTACGCCATTCCTGTTGATGACAGTTTCACAGTATTTTGCCACGTGTTCCTTTATAGCCGTGAGTGCTGACGTCAGATTTCTAGACATAATTGTTGTTGAGCAGTTGCTTAAATTAGGGATGTATCGAAACTTGTAAGGATACCTGTGAAGTTTTGGTACACAGCATATTGTAGGGAGATCCAATTTAGAAATAGGGATGTTAAAAGAAGAAATTTCACTGTTATGCTTGTTCAAAATATTGGGAAGTACACAGAGCAGACACTCACAGAAAGAGACACAAGAGGGAAAAGGAACATCAAGTCAAACCATAGAAACACAAAAGACCACACATAAACCGACGATTAGTTTACTATTAACATATAATATTCACTTATGTCATTCATTTAAAAAGGAGGGAATCCCCAACAACTCCCGCTTGCAGCACCCACAGCAAAACCACAGAAAACCCTATGCAAAACAAAGAGCAGACACGCACAGAACGAGACGGAAAAGGTACGAGGAACACCAAAATACATAGAAACATAAAACACAAAAGACTACCAAAACCAACGAGGCCGATTGGCAACCGGTGCCGACTTAGGACTGCCATTTGCCACGACAGTACCAGACGATGTGATTATCCGGATTACCTCCTACTTTTCCAAGTACGAAGAGGTCTTGAAGAACGAACAATTGTATTATAAAATAGGATCCTCACCGTAAGATGACCCAATAAACACAAAGATGAATATGAAATGTATATAAAAACTGAAGATGTACGTAATACAGTCTGTGCGCTGCCGGTTGTAGCGAGCTTATGCATGGTATCACCCGAATAGTCTGACTGAGATTCGGAGAGGACAGGTGGTTTGGACCCTGTCTTCTCTAAATAGATTTGGACAGGGCCCGTTATGGAGTCCTGCCGTCACAGTCTGTTATAGTGCAATTCTGACAAAAAAATGCGCCGGTACAAGGCTGTAGATTTGTCCAGTACCACGCCAAGTGTCCGTAATGTGGCACAAGTATCAAATCTACGATATACGAGGCATTTGATGATTCTAACACAATTTCGATGGTAATTCTGTCTACCTATGATCCTTCTTACTTTTGTAATAATGTCACCATCCACTGAAATATCCACAGTAGTATACGTTTTTGCTTGTATGAGTCCGAATTTCAAAAGCAGTTGAAAATTATTTTTTGTAAAATTTCCAAAAATTCTAGACTAGTTAATGAAAGCGACAACTTTGTTTGGTCATATTTCATATGACAGGTATGTCCACAAAATACCTAAAGCAGGATGAGTGGGATATGGTCGCCATAGCACTTTCTTTATAGGAATGGCCTCAGACAGTGCAGTTCATGCTTTTCATGTATTCATTTTCGTGCATGATCATCGACGGCGGGTGCGGCTAGCCAACAGGGGATGCTTACTCCTCCCGGGCACCTGGTCCCACCTCTAGCTTGCTAGGGGTCCGTCGATGCTCAATTTGGTGCTCTATTAAGAGTGCTGTTGGGATTATTGTGAGGATCTTCTTTAACTCATTTGTGTCACACTTATGCCCTTTGCCGTGTGGAGCTCGTAAAAAAGTTTCCCGCGAGGGGTTTGACAGTAAGTGTTTTATATGACAAATATGGATAATGACCATATCCCTGTATACAGCACAAAATCGATAATTCAGAAAATCAGAAACCGAAGGCATACGAAATCAGGATCAAACAGGAACCAAAGCAAACAAACAAAAACCTCCACCACATGAAAAGAAGCGAACTCCCGATTTGGGAGTGAGACCAGGTGCCCAGGAAGAGTAAGCATCTCCTGCTTGCATGCAACACCCGCCGCTTCAATTCGGTAGAAATGTCACACCCGGTTACTTCCATTTCGGAAGACATAGAAAGAAGGGAGGAAATCTCCAACAACACCCCGTTGCAGCATCAACAGTAAAACACCAAAACACCCGATGCAAAAACACAAAAGACGAGTACAGCACGAGACGGAAAAGAGACACACGACATGTAAACATCAAACACAAAAGACTACACATAAACCGACGAGACCAATGGGTAACCGGTGCCGACTTTGGACGGCCATTTGTCACGCAAGTAGCAAATGGTGTGGCTATCCTGGATTAAGTGCGCACAACCATCTCACTTCTCCAATTACCCACAGGTCTCGAAGAACGCATAATTGTGGTGTAAAACAACCTCCTCACTGTAAGATGACATCACACAAACAAGACCGCGAAACGTAGAGGCCCCAGAGACATAGAGTACAATCTTTGGTTGGATGGTTCAAATGGTCTATGACAGAATATCATCCACCATTCTGGAGAGTGGGACATCATAGTGTATGAAGAGTTCACCATATCGACCGTAGAACTTCCTCAGTGACGATGTTAGTCGGTCACAAACATATTCCTGACTGAGAAGCTTATCTGAAAGACGCCTAGCTCTCAGAACAAAATCCGTATATTTGGTACTTGCTCTGGCATAGCGTATCAACTGAGATATGAACACACCATAAGCTGACGATGAAGGGATGTTGCTACTCAGAAAGGGAAAGTTTGTAATGCTGAAATTGAAGTCGTCACGTTTGTCATAGAGTGAGGTGTTCATGTGACCATCAGTGTCGTAGGACAACATTCTGTCCAAATAGGATGCTGAATTATTTGTCTCTGTAGTTTCTTTGACTTCAAGCTCTGAAGGATAGATACTGCTCAGATAATCCGTGAATTTTGGATTATTGATGGACAACACATCGTCTATGTATCTGTAAGAGAAGTTGAAGTCAGAAGCTAAGTATCTTTTCCCTTCAGAGACCAAAGATTGAATGAATTCAGCTTCGTACGAGTAAAGGAAAATGTCAGCAAGGAGTGGGGCAAAATTGGTCCCCATTGGAATTCCGACAATTTGCTGGAAGACCTTTCCTCCAAACACCACAAAAATGTTGTCGATCAAAAAGTCTAACATTTGAATAATATCTATTTCAGTCTACTTATTTTCAGAATCGGATTTTTCTTTTACAAAGTAGGTTTCGTCATAGTTCACAACAATAAATTTGTATTTGCGATTACCGTTCTTACTTGTAAACGCATTGCTTATAATTTTTGCGAGTCTTTCTTTCAGTTAAGAATGTGGAATTGTAGTGTAAAGTGTCGAAAAATCAAAGGCTTTGATCGAATGGACTTTACTAAAATGAGTGGATTTCAGATGTTCTAAAATTTCCTTCGAATTCTTTAAAATCCACATCTGTTTGATACCACTGCGAGAATATACTGTCGAAAAATATTTTTGAAGCCGAGATTTGATTTCAGATAAAACTTTGGTGAGTAAGATCGATACAGATTTGGTAGAACATCTTGAGTAACCAGCGATGAAACGTTGTTTTTTACGGATTCTTATGCATTTTAGGTATGCAGTTTAAGTATGGTAAATCAAAATCTAAATTGTTAGTGTGGAAGCCAAAGGAAGCAAGAGCTAATTTGTGGTTATCTATTATTTCAGATGCCGAAAGGTTTGTTGGTGTGTAAGTGGGATTTTCACGTGTCGAATTTAGACCTAACTCTTTAACTAGACTGTCGAAATAGTACTTTTTGCAAGTAAATGTGTTATTATTTGAGGCTTTGTCCGCTGGTGTGATGGCATAATGTTCTTGGAGGTAGTTAAGCTCTGTGATAACATCAGGGTCTTTAAATATAGACTCGAATCTGGTGTTCAAAGTTGATTTTAATCGGTTAATTCTAGATAAAAGTAACCCTCTGATGGATTTTATCCATTCGGAAAGGGTGTCGAGCTGTACATCCTTTTTCTTTGCCCAACGTCTTGCATATTTCTCACAAGAGTCCATGATGATTTTGAAATTTTGGTTCCATGTAAAGGACATACTTTCTCTGTATTAACAATTCTGACTCTGTGACGATGTTAGTCGGTCACAAACATATTCCTGACTGAGAAGCTTATCTGAAAGACGCCTAGCTCTCAGAACAAAATCCGTATATTTGGTACTTGCTCTGGCATAGCGTATCAACTGAGATATGAACACACCATAAGCTGACGATGAAGGGATGTTGCTACTCAGAAAGGGAAAGTTTGTAATGCTGAAATTGAAGTCGTCACGTTTGTCATAGAGTGAGGTGTTCATGTGACCATCAGTGTCGTAGGACAACATTCTGTCCAAATAGGATGCTGAATTATTTGTCTCTGTAGTTTCTTTGACTTCAAGCTCTGAAGGATAGATACTGCTCAGATAATCCGTGAATTTTGGATTATTGATGGACAACACATCGTCTATGTATCTGTAAGAGAAGTTGAAGTCAGAAGCTAAGTATCTTTTCCCTTCAGAGACCAAAGATTGAATGAATTCAGCTTCGTACGAGTAAAGGAAAATGTCAGCAAGGAGTGGGGCAAAATTGGTCCCCATTGGAATTCCGACAATTTGCTGGAAGACCTTTCCTCCAAACACCACAAAAATGTTGTCGATCAAAAAGTCTAACATTTGAATAATATCTATTTCAGTCTACTTATTTTCAGAATCGGATTTTTCTTTTACAAAGTAGGTTTCGTCATAGTTCACAACAATAAATTTGTATTTGCGATTACCGTTCTTACTTGTAAACGCATTGCTTATAATTTTTGCGAGTCTTTCTTTCAGTTAAGAATGTGGAATTGTAGTGTAAAGTGTCGAAAAATCAAAGGCTTTGATCGAATGGACTTTACTAAAATGAGTGGATTTCAGATGTTCTAAAATTTCCTTCGAATTCTTTAAAATCCACATCTGTTTGATACCACTGCGAGAATATACTGTCGAACAATATTTTTGAAGCTGAGATTTGATTTCAGATAAAACTTTGGTGAGTAAGATCGATACAGATTTGGTAGATCATCTTTAGTAACCAGCGATGAAACGTTGTTTTTTACGGATTCTTATGCATTTTAGGTATGCAGTTTAAGTATGGTAAATCAAAATCTAAATTGTTAGTGTGGAAGCCAAAGGAAGCAAGAGCTAATTTGTGGTTATCTATTATTTCAGATGCCGAAAGGTTTGTTGGTGTGTAAGTGGGATTTTCACGTGTCGAATTTAGACCTAACTCTTTAACTAGACTGTCGAAATAGTACTTTTTGCAAGTAAATGTGTTATTATTTGAGGCTTTGTCCGCTGGTGTGATGGCATAATGTTCTTGGAGGTAGTTAAGCTCTGTGATAACATCAGGGTCTTTAAATATAGACTCGAATCTGGTGTTCAAAGTTGATTTTAATCGGTTAATTCTAGATAAAAGTAACCCTCTGATGGATTTTATCCATTCGGAAAGGGTGTCGAGCTGTACATCCTCTTTCTTTGCCAAACGTCTTGCATATTTCTCACAAGAGTCCATGATGATTTTGAAATTTTGGTTCCATGTAAAGGACATACTTTCTCTGTATTAACAATTCTGACTCTCATTTTGTCGTTCTTGACTATACTAAGGTCACCAGAAATAACGTGTCCACAAGGAGAGTAGTTGAAATCCGATGAAGAACATTCGCAAAGAAGTGGTTGTAGTGAGGGATTACTTAAATCAATACACTGCAAGAATCGTTTGTAATTGAAAATTTAAGATGCAACTGTTGGTGTGTAGCTATAGGAGATACAAGGAGTTTCTTTTCTTTTGAAATATGGTGGGAGTTTTTCTTTGACAGCTTTGTGATTCAAAATTTGACCATGATTCAATTTATCAATACCTTTGTTTGCAAATCTTACTTTAATGAAAGGACGGTTTGTTTTCTCCTCTGATTTATCTTATCTAACTGCTTGAAATAATCGAAAAGTAGAAACGCCAAGATGACTCCTTGTAGTCTGTATTCTGGGGAACGTGTATCGGTATATGTGAGGTCCTTCGTATATTCGTAGATTTCGTGTAACTTCCATAAAACAAGAATATAATTTGGTACGAATATAATGCAGGCCTAGAGGCTCCTTTAAAAATGGAACCAAGTCATCGAAGGAGAAACTATGTATCTAAGGCCTATTATATTTACGAATGCCATGACTTCGAGGTCTTCTTTGTGGTCTGTTGAATAAGCTAGTCACATTTACCGATTGACAACCAGGACTTGTTAAGTTTCCTATGGTGCTGATATTATCGTTGCACCCATAGGGCGCTGCAGTGTTAAGATTTTTTTATCCAACAGGGGATGCTCACTCCTCCCGGGCACCTGGTCCCACCTCTAGATTGCTAGGGGTCCGTCGATACTCAATTTGGTGCTCTATTAAATAGAGTGCTGTTGAGATTATTGTCAGGATCTTCTTTAACTCATTTAGGACCCACTACAGTGATACATGAGCAGAGTGTATTACTTTCGTATCTCACAGCTTGCTTTATGGTGACATAATAGATTATCATAAAGGTATATTTTGTATCCTGAATAACCATAAACATTGTATCAGAATTATCAACCGCCTTTTATACCGTTGATATGATCCTGGAAGACACTCGGCATAGTACTTGACAAATCTATAATTGCACAAGACTTCTACTACGATTAACTGTGACGAGGAGACTTTATGAGGGCCCCGTCCAAACCCCTATTAAATGTCCTCTCCGATTGTTGGTCGAACTCTTCAGGTAATAACATGCATGAGATCGATTCAGGCGGCGGAGTAATTGCCCTTTGTTTTTATGTTAAACGTCTTCAAATTGAATAGCCTCATTTAAGAACAAATAAATTGGCGTCATGGACCAGACATGCACGTTTCGGGTACTATTCAATGAACAACCTATTTTCTAACACGTTAATTGCTCGTTTTGTGTATTTTCATAAACGTCATTCTGACATTTTTTCTAAACTGTTTTTATTATTGTTTCTTAGGTTAAAACAAATGCCAGTAAAGCTATACAACCCGACGGTCTTCGTATTACTTATATCCATTTACATATTCATCTGTGTTTCTGCGGCCACTGCGTTTTGCTATCTTGTTTGTGTGGTCATCTTACAATGCTCATCTTACAATGCGAAAGTTATTACATATAACAATTATACATTCTACGAGAGTAGAATTCTGGGCAATCGGAAATATTAAAGGGTTGTGCGCATGCCATCCGGATAACCGCACCAATTTCTACTGGCGTTGCAGATGACCGTCCTAAGACGGCACCGATTCAGATTGGTCTTGGTTTAAATGTAGTCTTTTCTGTTTAAAGTTTCTATGGTGTGTCTCTTTTTCTTTGTTTTGTGTGTTGCACCCGAGTCTTATTTGAAATTTGACGAGGGTTCAGTTACCGAAACGTGCGTGTCTGGTCCATGCTGAAAATTTATTTGTTCCAAATGATGTTATTGAATTTGAAGACGTTTAATATTTGAACCACTTGGTGAGTGTCACTGCTAGTGGACCATGAGTCCACGGGAGGGGGGGGGCATGTGGCCAAAGTGGATCAACTTCGGTTGATCATTTCTTTAACGGATTCGAAAATTTCCTGGTATCAAATTTATTGAAATGTCTTAAATGTGGATCCTGTAGCATAATATCCCATCCACTATGCTAAATCTTTGGCCACATTACATTGTTTAGATTAAGGATCACTGACGAGGTTGAGTACCCGAAAGGTATATGTTTGGTTGAATAAAGGGTGCTTCAACAGAGCCTTGTTGAATATCCCGTCGTTTCTTTCATCCAAATTCAATGTTTCTGGAGAATAAGCCCAAAAGATATATATATATATGTGCTTTTATATATATATATATATATATATATAATCCTGCACTCCATTTTTACATATAGAATACATAAAAATCTCTTTACAAAAGAAAAAAAATCAGAAAAATAAATTGTTTGACCAAAGTCAAAATAAAACAATTGAAGTACGTCAATATGATTAATTTGCAAAAACATATGAGTGCACAAAACAATACATAAATAGTGTTATTCAAAGAAACAGTTTTAAAAAAAATAAGCATTTCTGACTAATTCTTACAGATTTGACGTCGGTGTTAAAAAATGTCAAATATGTGAAATCCCATCAACAGGTCAGGGAATCTTCCTTCTATTAAAAACAAGCATAGCGGAACGACTGCATCACATAATCAGTTTATAGTGAGTGGGATCTCGTACTCGGCCAATCGCTTCAATGAACTTTGCATTATTGGATAACTGTGATAGTAAAATCGTGTGTTCATTTTGGTTTTAGTACTGTCTTCAAAATCCCTTCTCTATCGTAGACATAGTGACTATTAAGTTCCTTGACGTCTTTGTTACTTATACTTAAGAGGTATTTCTATCGATTCCATAATGCAGTTTTAAAATTCAAACTCTAAATGCAGATATGGAGATGAGAAAATGACATGTCTTTAATGATAACTTGCATTGGTCTTACACATTTGTAAAATCGATCCATACAAAGATTATCCTGTTCTAGACTTTTGCTTACGTATGTGAATATAGATGCTCCGAATATTTAAGTATTATATGCCTCTAATGTGTTTTGCTGTTGGTGCTGCAACAGGGTCTTCTTGGAGATCCCCTGCTTTCTCCAAAGTATACAATGCAAATTGTTTTTGAATAAATGGCAGGGATTTGAGGAGGATTTGTCAGGTATCCTCTGTTATTTGCCGAAAGTTAATTTCCTCGAAACATAGGTTTACACCCCTTTGCGGTTTGTACTCATTTGAAAAAAAAATCTAGAAATTTTTTTCAAATTACTCTATTAAGAGCATACTATAGATGTACATGACCTTATTTGAAACAATAAATAATAACTTATCATAACTACTGTACATGTACAGCCGGAACGCCAATCCCCGTTTTGACCGTTAGAATCAACATCTCGCAATGGGCAGATAACTCTTTCCGGTGAAAACTGTCGTCCGTCTGTACATTGGTAAAGAAAACGTAAATTATCTCCATATATCCCCATATTTCATCCATCTTACTGAAAATTTGTTTTTTAGTGATTTATTCTGCAAATTTTATTGAATAATAATTTTGACCGTGTATATTTACCTTTGTTTACAACCAAAAATGTAGCGGTGAATGAAAATGGACGTAAACGCACTGGCACCGGCTCATTAAAAGGTGACACAAATTGTATATAGGCAATCAAGTATTTGTAAAATGTAATATCCTAATTTGCTATGTATTTTTGTGCCTAATTTTATGGGGAACTAAATTTATTACACCTTTCTGTCGCTAGGATCGAGCGTTACTCGGCACCTATTTCATTTTGCTCAACTTCCGGATTTTGTACCTGACAGAAACAAAATAAAAGATGATAACCTGAGCCTTTGAGGAATGTTGTACTTTCATTGTTGTAAATATTTTGTATATAGCTTTTTAATATCAACTTTTTGTACTCCTTTTGTATATGATTGTGAATGTTCATATTTTGTGTCCGTTTCAAATTCAATAATGCCACAAACGAATTCTTGCAAATTGGCACATCCACAGGATGACAAAGTTAGTCCCTGCTCACTTTGTAAAGTGACGGACATTCAAGGTAGGTATGTGCATCTTTGTCAAAGAAACGACATGGTTGTAAGAGGGTTTATCATAGCCTCCCACTCAATATCACTTTCAGACTGTATCTGTCGAAAATGCTACATGTCTCTAAGCAGAAAGGCAACCAAAATGATGCAAATTGTATCTCCCTTGTCCTCCAGTGTCACAAGTAATTATGAATCCACTTCTGAAAGTGCAAATAAGCATATTTCTGATCAAGATACTCATGATATGGTGTGTACTTATCATAATTTAGACCTTCAGTTTCAGACAGATAGAACCTGCACCTACAGAACTGTTGAAGACCATGTTTCCAGAGAGGATATGCATATGGTTACAGAGTTGGGAGATGCCCATGCAGTATTTTTGCAACCAGAACCTGTACCACTTGTTAATTCCACTTTAACTTGTACTGAGCAACTCTGCATAGTTTGCGAAAGGAAGCTAGGATTTAAAACTAAAGCAATGGATCTTCAAACAAATAAACACAAGGCTAAGTTTGAAACATACTGCCAATCAATTTTGAAGTTTGACCCACCTGACTTAAGTTCTGCTAGTTTTCTCTGTTTAAGATGTTACAAATTATTTTCAAAGTACTGTTTGTCACAAGATGAAGGTCAAAATGAGGCAGATTCCTACAGTGCAATAAACTCTGTTTTAGACAGTCTTAAACAGGAACAAACAGAAACTGCATATGACAAATGTCAGACAGTAATAAATGAAACAATAAAAAAACTATGCAGTATTCTTTTGAAAAATGAAGCGATTTTTTTGCCAGATCTATATTCTCATTATCAGTTTAGTCTTTCCAGGTGTAATTTACAATCAGATCAGGAACAGAACAACCATGACATAGAATGGTTACTGAGAATCATGCGACAAGCACTCGGCTCAGCTTTCACTGTTTACACCCCTCCACACAAGAGAAAAGGTAGGTTATTGTATAGAAAAGGTGCAGATCCAGTCAGTGTGCTGCATTCTACATTACATGCAAAAAATAAGAAAATTGCTGACCTAGAAAATGATAATCAGTCACTACATTCTCAGTGTGATGTGCTCATTTCTGATCAAGTGAATGACCTCAAAGCTATATCTGCTTTAAACAATGCATCTAAAATACTAAAAGACAAGATCTATCACTACACAAAGAGCCAAAATGAAGGAATTCCAGATTTGTCAGACTTTAATGCAGTTGAAGAGGTAAAAAAGATGCATCCATTTCTCTGGAATTTTGTAAGTTTGCTGAGTGCATCTGAACAAGAGGAAAAGTCGATGAATAGGCAACTATTTGATTGGAATTCCCACCAAATTGATAAAAGTAAACCAGAAAGAGTCATGCAAAAACTATTCATTACAAGTTGTATATTTCATTCAAGCAGCTCCCGTTGTTTTCAGCCTCTTCATTTGCTTATGACTGATATTGCTGACAGATTTTCAAATTCATCATCAACTTTTCTATCTTTGAATGCCAGACTGGGTGCAGGTGTATCAAAAGACACACTTCAGCGGTATATTGTACAAAAAAGTGTATCGCTTAGTAAAAAAAATGAAATAGCTCTTTCAGGTAAGTTCACTGTGGCTTCTTTTATAATATTGACAAAAACCATAAGTATGCTACAGTTTCTGCAAGCAAAGAAAGGTGTGGTTTTCATGGAACAACAGTACAAGCAGTGGAACCACTTCCACTGTCTTGTAACTTACCAGGTGCAGCACAAACATCTTCTGAAGTGACCCTGGGCGATACATGTGCTTTACTTAAAGAAACTTCAAGGTCTCGAACACTGCCAAAGTCAGTATTAGAATCATTCAACCCAGAAAATAAGGTAGGTTTGCCTCCCGATGTTCGTTCAAACAGATTTTCAGCAATGCATGCTGATGAAGTGATGCTTACATCAGAATCAGAGAAAGATGCCATAACTTTGCTATCTAACAAATGCTTTGTTTTCAGCACAAGTAAACACATTCTTTCCCAAGGTAAGGTAAGTTTCCCTGGTTTAAAAACATTTTTATCCAATGAATCATGTACAAATAACTCAGAAAAGTCAAACTTTCATTATATAGCGATTCTGGATGATGCAGCTGACTGCAAAGACACTGTCATAAAGGTGTTAAATATCTTGCACGACAAATTCCAAGTTGGTACAAGAGTACAGCATGTTGTTGTAGTTGGGGATGGTAAGTCCTATGATTTACGTATCAAGATAAAGAATGAATATGGCCATCAGTTGGATTGGGTACTGCCATTTCCTGGAGACTGGCACATTTTAAAAAATCTGCAATCAGTTCTGTTTAAGATCTATTTTGATGCAGGTCTCAAGGAATTGGCCTCTATGCACCACCATGGTGCTACATTCAAATCCCTGGGTGAATGTACAAATTTTTCCTTAACTCACAAATTCATTGTTCAAGTATGGGAGGCTATATACAGACACCAAGTGAGTATGTTTCTAAAAGGCTCCACTGATATCATGTCAGCTGAGGTGTACAAGATCTTCAGTGATGTATGCATGGAAGTAAGTAACGAAGCCTGTGACACTGACTGTTTAATGTCTTTATCAGGTGCACATGAGCAGATTAAAGCAGTCAAAGTAAGTTTTGATGTATGGAGAGAAGGCATGTGTGAAAGAAATGAAACATTTAAATTTTGGGACAATTTTATTCATGTAGATGTTTTTTCTTATCTGACACTGTATTTTGGGATAAGAAGTAGAGATTGGAAACTCAGAAATGCTTCATTGAAACAAATTTCATGTCTCTTTTATGCCTTTGATAGATTGAATTATTCCAGAATGATTCCATACCATCTCGCAGACCTTCAGACTTTTCCAGCAGATGTTCTTGGATACCTTGCATCCGGTGGATTTGCTGCCTCTGTGTCAGGACAGAATTGGTATAGTATTGCCATGGATGAAGCTCATGAGATGGAGATAAATTTGCAGGTAAAAAGTGTTCTGAACTCTGTGTCACAAGAGGCACTTGCTACTCTCACTCATTATCTTCCCTACAGAGCTAAGACTCTGCAAAATTTTAAGAATGAGTTAAACATGTTGAAAGAGGATACAGATCCTCATCACAGGGAACTTACAAAGAACTACATAACAGGCTCAGAAGTCACAGTCCTGACATACATTGACCAACTTTCATCTTCAACTTTATTCTCAGAAGAAACAGGTGAATTTCTTCAGCACATATTTCATAGAAATATTGCATCTGAAGAACAAAGAGAAAGTCTGATGAATTATCATAAGTATGGTGTAGAAGATTTAGAAAACTATCTAAAGTGTGTTTTATTAAGAGTGTCAGATCTGTCTTCAAAACTTCCTTCTAGGAAGAAAAGAAATCTTAAGACTTTTTCAGAATCTAGAAGAACAGTAACCCAACAAAGCAGAGAAATCAAAGACAACAGAACAGTCATATCCTGCTTACGTAAAAAGATTGCATACTCAAAGGTAACTGGTCAACCCATAAACTGTCTTGAACAGTTTCTGAAACTGCCAATGGCTATAACAGACTCAAATGGTTCTCCATACAAAGGTCAGAAATCTTACATTTCTCAATGCTTTCAGAGTCTTTATGGAGATGCTTTCCTTTCATCAGTGAGTAAAACAGACACATTGACCTGTATTATTTTGGAAGGTATGTTCATGATTAATTCATCCCCTCAAGGACAGAATAAAACGTTTGCAGATTATGTCAGCTTCCTTTTTGACAGGTGGGTAATGAAAAATGTGCATCTGTATGATGCTTATGAGGTTCATGTGGTATTTGATGACCACCATAGACATGGAGTTGGACCTAAAGATGTCGAGAGAGAAAGACGTGACAAGAAGGTAATGAACAGCTCTGTCACTGAAAATGGCATGAATACAAACATATCAGCAGGAACAACTTTACCAGTAAACTGGAATAAATTTATCACATGCAGAGAAAACAAAAAAGCTTTGATAAGTTTCTTGAGCTATGCATTTCTTGAACTTGCTACCGAAAAATGTTCTTGTACCTTTGTAACAGCTGGGGGGTTCACTGATGAGAACAGAGACAAAGCATTGTGTTGTATAGATGGAATAATGGATGAGTATGTTATGGCAAGTTGCAACCATGAGGAAGCAGACACAAGAGTATGGGTACATGCCACAGCTACAACTTCATCTAGGATCATAATATATAGCCCAGACACAGATACATATTTTGTAGGTTTACCTCTTATGCCTTCCTTTGCTGAGAAAAGTATATACGTACAGCTGAAAGACACCCCTTACGGTAAGACTTTCATTAATATGACATGTCTTGCTAATCTTGTGAGACATGATCTTCTTTTACAGGATATACATGAAAAAGAAAAGTGTTTACAAATGTTATACATTATGAGTGGCTGTGACTATGTATCCTACTTCAGAGGTTTAGGTAAGAAAACATTTTTGGAAGCATTTCGAAACAATTCATCTTTTATTTCAGGAGAAGAATACCAGCTGACTTCCTTTGACAATTCAAATGGCTTACTTTCATTTTATAGGCTAGTTGCAGCTGTGTATTTCAGGAAACATGCTGCAGCATTTCATCCACATCAGACAGTGAAATCTTTTTTTCAAAGTATTAATGAAACATGTACATTGCAAACATCATTTGAAAAGCATGTCCATCTCATAAATACTATTAGAGAGTATTTATGGGACAGAGTTTTATCTGAAGATGAAATGATGCCAAATCCGGATGCCCTTCGCTTACACTGGCTACGCTGCTGTTGGGTTTCACAGGTATACAGTCAAGCTTCTCTTAATGTAATCAGTGTCCCTAAACCAGAAGATTGGGGTTGGACTGTTGAAGGTAGTAGTATAAAGGTGGTGTGGGATACAGATGAGAATTTCAGGTCAGTAGAGAAAAAGGTAGACTGGTTTAGGAAGGGATGTTCTTGCAAAACTGGGTGCAAAAC
The DNA here is from genome assembly GCA_033119305.1 of Pinctada imbricata. Taxonomy (NCBI): domain Eukaryota; kingdom Metazoa; phylum Mollusca; class Bivalvia; order Pterioida; family Pteriidae; genus Pinctada; species Pinctada imbricata. The sequence continues at coordinate 44,570,020 of VSWD01000012.1, read as the reverse complement.
TAAAAGGTGTAAATGCAAAAACGGATCGTCCTATTGTGGCCCAGGATGTAAGTGTCTGAACTGTGTAAACATATCAATCCAAGATGACATGTGTGTAGAGACAGAAGATGATTTATCCAGCAACATGCTTGTATTAGAGGAGAGCTTTGAGGAAATGCAACTTGATGATCAGTAAGTATGCCACTTAGCAATGAAGCACTGTAAGCTCAAATGTATGAAACTTCTGGTTTGCATCAGTCAATTATTGAATCACTTTGTGTACCATGTATGTGTAATGTGTAATTTTGTACATAGTGTATATATAATAATACATATGAAACCCAACAGCAGCGTAGCCAGTGTATTAACATTTGCCATTGAAATAGTGCAAAGATCTACCTATTGATTTTCATTGTCTTAGGACAAAGGTCAAGGTCACAGAATGAAAATGATTGAAATCTTTGTATATAGCCTATATTGCAGTTATGATAGGAGCTTGACCAAACTTTTTACTCTTATTGGTTATGATAAGAGAAAGAACTACTTCAAAGAAACTGTGGTATTTATTGAAAGCCATGCAAGTTGCCTATGATGTGAATACATTGATTTCTCCTGCAGAGTTAGGGGATGCTACCATTAAAATGGTTGGAAAGGGAATGTCCTGGCCGCCATCTCCGTATATAAAAATGTAGTAATCACAGATCAATTTGCTTGAACTATATATATTTTTGATGTAAAAATTACATTGTAAGGCCATGCAAAAAAAATTTTCTGGTTCTCAGATAATTGATCTAAAAAATATGGGTAGGTAGGTAGGGTTTTTATTTTTTGTTTTTATTTTCCGAAAACTACTTAAGCACAATTTTTTATTCAGATATTATAGAGACTGTGATCTATAGTGACTATATTTGTTGTAAATGTTCACCATACTCAACTCTTCTCATTTTTACAGTGCCAAGAATGCTTCAGCCCAGTCTGCAATTTTAAAATTCACCTTCAAGCTGACAATCACTCGTTCCCCCCCCCCCCCCCCGGTCGCCATATTGCATCTTGTGTACAATAACAAAGTACAGTACCGTAATCGTCCGAAAAAAAGTCTGCAAGAGTAGATATCACGCAGGCAAAAAATTGCGCTGAAAATCGTGGAAAAAATTCTAATCTAGTAAATAATACGCATTAAAAAAAATCGAAATTTCGCCGATGTTTTCTCCCAAATTAAAAGTATCAAAGAAACGGCCCGCTCGGTAATTATTATTGTAGATATAAACGTACCCGTTTTTGAAAATAGTTTATTTAGATAAGTAACCTGAAATTAGTTGAACTTTTAAAGTACCCGTAATAAAAAATAAATAATGAAGCAATTACTAGATGTTTTCTTGATCGCTATGATGGCCCGATATCGCTTTGATGGACCGAAATTAATAACATTTATATAAACGTAATGACTTGAATTAGATACCGATTACAAAATAATCCATAGTACGATTGAAAGATTTAGGATTGACAGCCGTATTATGTATCAATTAACTGAACTGACCATTGAAATTTACCGTTAGAATAAACCTATTCGAGAAGATTTTACTTCCCCCTTCACCTGTCAAAAGTGACAGATCAATTTCATGCTTGACCGCACCACTACCAGTGAAGGCTATTTGTCTCCGTTCAACACCCCTCGGGGTTGACAGGTGTTTATTTAACGTACATGCACTTGTACGATCTGACCTTAGATGACCAGGTACCGTAAATACAGAAATCCCTGTTCTATTAATAGAAAATTATATTTATCAGCATGAGAAATCTGGCGGGCGGCGGCTATTTTTTTCCCTTCACACGATAAAAACGTCTCATCGGGAGGAATTTTGAGCGCGCGGCGGTGTCTGAGAACCAGGATTTTTTTTTATATGGCCTAAATATGAATACTTACATATTATTTATTACAGCTGTGAACGCTTATTAGGTTTCCTCAATTCTTTTGAATATAATGACTCTTCTTAATAGGGGTATTATTGCAACAGGTTAGATGAAAAGGCTTGCCTGGCCTTTGAAGTCACAGGTAGATGTACAAGATATTTATAGATTTATGTAATGATATTGTGTTGCAATGTAATACTATGTCACCATAGATATGTATATAAATTAATAATTATGACGTATGCTGCAGCTTGTAATACATGTATCATATATGAATGTCAACTTGACTTTTTATATTTTTATGTTCTTGTACATACACTGTTTATTTGTATGTATATACTTGCTATGAGTACACATTTTCCTTATTGGCACTTCAATGAAGTCACAGTTAAATGAATAATATAAATGTTCAACTGTGTTTTCGAATGTATGTCTATACTTTTGTACTTACCCGGTACTTATCAAGGAGGTTCTAGATATGTACTGTTTAGTGTTTCATAACATGTTCTCCACATTTGAAGCTAAATAGTTTTTTGTGAGTGCATGTGTTTTCTTTAATAAGGATGTTTAACTTACAAATTAAATCAATTTGAAATTGACTGTTCTGTTACTTCTGACAGAGCACATTAATATGAGGATTAGAAGATTAATGTGCAACTGTAATCTTCTGATGTGTGCTTTATTGTTCTTGATGTGTAGTGCTAGTCTAAGGGTGGGTTGCGAGAGAGTGTGAGATGGAAGGATAGCCTGTCTCTCATGCTCCCTCCAAATCAACTATCTTTTAGGCTGTGTGTGTTATTTCTATTATTTGCTATCTTTTTGTCCCACCCAATGCCTCTCCAGGTGTCTGCCCCATCCCAAGATTGGCAGCAGGTGGATAATTTGCAGTATTCTTGTCCTAATGCCTTTCTAGGCTAGTCCCATTGCAAGATAGGCAGCGGTTAGCCGGTAGGTAAACGTGGAATACATAACATACTGTAGTGAGATGATGAGGTGAGTATGTAATGACTAGAAATGTATTTATGCCTATTCCTATATATAAGTATGTATACATTATGTACATAGGTACATAATGTAATTCCCTCTAATTTCCTCTATACTTTAAACAGTATATTATACTGTTTAAATTTTGTATGTACATATATAATTCTTTTTAAAGTGCTATATGTTCTAGATTGCCTTAAATTTCAGTGAAGGTAAGTGCTGTTTGTTTATTCAAAGCCTGAATCCCATAACAAGTCAAACTTATAACATTTACTAATAATGTGTATTAATACATGTACTTAATATTATCTGATGTATGATTCAAGTGTATGAAAGTGTTACATCAGTTATGGCTATGTGCAGTGAACTAAATTATGTGAATTTTGTTGTGAATTCATTGTGCACAAAGAGCACTATTAATAGTTAATTTGGTTTTTATTTTAGTTCTCTCTCTTTATTTATATTCTTATATGACACAACATTTATACCTTACAGGTTTCAAGACTAGACGACAAGGAAATGGATGAAGATACATCAGAACTTGATTGGTTACATTTATAAAAGGAACAATTTAGATATCATTTGAGCAGAGCTTTTTTTTTCATTCCATTTAAGGTACTATAAACTATCTATTTTCTGAAAGATGATAATGATTTTATCTAGTCTCTGAGCTTGAAAACAAATGGGAATAACTTGAAGTTAATACCCTTAGATAACGAGGTGATTAATTTCTTATTTACATGTATAACTGTATGCACTTAGAGCATTATCACCTTTCCAAAAATATATAGTTCAAAGTGTCTTACTGCTACTATTAAAAGTACCATACTTTACAATTGAAAAATGATTAAAAAGCTTTGTTAAAAGATCCCAATAGTATTGTACAGGGGATACCTTAATGGAGGCTACACAAAACGGGAATATATGCTGTCTGATTGAATGGTATGTTGAATAAAGCATAGTGTAATGATTATATTTACTTTGTCAAGCAAATAAAGAAATACAACATTAATATTAAGTAATCATATATCCAAAGTTGGATTGGTTTGGGTATGTTAAAGGCTTTTAGAGTTATCACATGGAAAGTGAATTTAAGTGCTACTTTTCCTAATGGACCTTTGATCTATTGAACCCAAGATAATAAGTAAGCATATATTTGCTGTTTGACCAAAACATTACTTATGAATAATTCTATCTTTTTCAGGCCCTGAGATATACTGGCATAATGCATATTGCACGAAAAAGACTTGGACAGACCATGTGGAGTACAAGTACAAAATGAACAAAAATACCTAAATAATAAGTCTAGCAACATGTTAATAAGGCATGTTGATATGATTCATAACTTAAAATAAATTGTTGTCCTCTTTATGATTTGCCACCTTGTCATGTCATATTCATCAACTTTCATTTCTTTTTTAATTTACTACATAAACTGGTATATTTCCATTTTTTCAGTTCATTTATAATTTTAATTTGTTTATTTAGGAAAATGGTAATGAAATACTGGTATGCAGGTACTCAGAGAATGGATTTGAATTAATGAAAGGTAATAAATGAGAAGAACAAATATGCCTCAAAAAGTTGCTCAGTGCATTAATGTAATACTAGGCATATGTAAAAAAAAAAGGCATATATATTGTGTTCAAATCCAGAATGATATTACTGCACATAGCCAGTTAAGTTACCTTGAGTGATGATGAATGTATAGTAGTATGCATGATCCTTTTTATTTCTTCATATTATTTTCATCATTACTAACACACTAATGATTGCTATGATTTTCATTTGTTTTGTTTGCACAAAATGGCAGATAGCCACTTATATCACTCAATGTATCATCTGTAGCTGAAGACATGTTGACCATCAAGAAAGATGGCACATATCAGGCACAGTTTGAAAACAAATAATGAATATTAATCACACTTTTCAATCAAAATATTATTTTTCTTTGCAGCTTTTTTTTCATTTTCTAATTTCTAACCTTGGCTTTTCTCATATGTTCTTTCTTTTAAGTTAGAATTTCTGAAAATTCAATTTCAAAAACACCTCTTTTTATTTTATTACTTTAAATTTACATCATCATTTTTCATCATGGTCTTTGTGACTTACTTATACACCTTAAAAAACTTTGAATTAAAATTTGAAGATAAATAAACTTGTACCATTTTGTTGTATATATGGAACCATTGTTTCAGCTGGGACATCATATACATTTCTTGTTTGAATTCATATAAAAAGGATGAGTCAAGATTCATCTTAGCCTTCCATAAAATTGCCGAGTCTTGGGTGAGAACCAGTGAAAATTTTGAATACTGAAAATAGAGTGCTCTCTGCAGTTGAAAAATGAGCATTATCATGGTCATATAACCATATGTTCAAAGTAAAGGAGCAAAATGCTGAAGCAAAAGCTTTTGCCATAGCCTGTCATCCATCAGTCATAAACTTGTAACATTTTCTACTTCTCCAGAACTACTACTGTGACCTTGACCATAAGTGTTGGTTCAAGGTTGTGACACATCACACATCCTTGAGTACTAAGTAACAATTCTGCACAATGTTATTGCATCCATGAAGAGAAAGAATTATGCCCTGGACAAGGTTTTACCCACATATATTATAGTCACATATTGACCTTTGTTCAAGGTCCTTGCGCAACCTTGCATCTGAGGTGAAATTCTTTGAAATCGTACTAAAATCAATAAAGAGTTGAAGAAGTTCTGGACAAGGTTTTACCCATATAGTCTATTGTGACCTTGGAGATCCCCTCCTTTCTTGACCTTTTTCAATATCATTATCCCAAGAAACAATTTGATGAAGTATTTTTAAAACCCCTAACATGTTTTGCTGGACAGACAGGCAAGATGATCCTATATTTGTTCATGTATATATATCACCAACCTTTGCTACGGGAATAAATATGATTGAAATCTTTGTATATAGCAGGATCAGGGGCTGCTAGCTCAAACAAACTATCCATTACACAACAAGACTACAGATCCATCTTATTGCAAAAAAGAATTTTAAAAATCTTTAATTGCTTTAGAAGATTGGAGAGCACTGAGTTATATAGGAGAAAATGACCACAACCATTTTCTAAGACCCTGGGAATCAGGGGCTCAAACCAAATATCGGGTGCACAACTAGACCACACACCCATCATATTGCAAAAAGAAGGTATTACTGACCAAGTAGGATGCAAAAAAAAACCCTATCACCTATGTTTTCAGAGGAGTTGCGAGCACAAGAATTATTGATGGACGCCAGATATCGCATAAAGTCGACTGGTCAGCAACATAGCTGAATAAACCATAAACCGCTATAGGTGGTAAGGCCGGATTGCAAAGTGTTTGTATTAGATGACATATACTTTTTTATGCAGACAGAAAGGTCAAAGGTCATTAATACTATTGTGAAATGAAAAAAAGCTATGGTCATGAGGATTTTAAATGCAAAATATCAAAGCCCTACCCCTCATAGTCCAAAAGTAGGTCAATGTCACTTGGTAAAGTCATGATATCAAACGAAAGATCTGGTCATAAGGAAATCAAAACCCTAACTCTTAATAGTTTAAAAGTAGGTCAATGTCAAGGTCAAAAGTCATGATATCAAATGAAATGTCTGGTCATGAGGATTCTACATGTGAAATATCAAACCCCTATTCTCTTATATTTTAAAAGTAGGTCAAGGTCACTAGGTCAAAAGTTATGATCTGAAATGAAAGTTCTGGTCATTAGGAATCTACATGTGAAATATCAAAACCCTACCTCTTATAGTTCAAACGTAGGTCAATGTCAGGGTCACTAGGTCAAAAGTCATGATATCAAATGAAAGTTCTGTTCATGAGAAATCTATATGTGAAATAACAAAACCCTACATCTTGTAATTTGAAAGTAGGTCAAAGGTCAAGGTCACTGGATCAAAAGTCATGATATAAAAAGAATGGTCTGGTCATGAGGATTCTGCATGTGAAATATCAAAGATAGCCTAGGTTTATTATTTTTAAAAGTAGGTCAAGGTCAAAAGGTCAAAACTTGTGGTATCCATGGTAAGGTATTGTGACAAGGAATAGTTTGAATACATATATTAAATATAAAAGCCCTATCATTTACCATTTAAAAGTTATGGCCAAAGATCAAGTTTTTTCAAAAGTAGGTCAAACTCCAAGGTCAAGATCACTAGGTCAAATTTTGTTGCTTTGCTTGATTCGTCTCATCATGGTCTTTGCTGCTCCAAGCAGTTTTCTCTCAACGTACTTATAAAACGCAACACTTTAACCAAAATGTTGACGGACAGACAGACAGGAATATGAAAGTCCTATCACCTACCATTTCAAAAGTAGGTCAAGGTAAAATAAAAAGAAGTATGTGTACATTTGTGAAATATCAACTTCCTATAACTTGCCATTATAAAATTATGCCCATCTTTTTTTTTTCAAATGTACATGCATGCAAGTCCAAGGTCAAAACATCGAGTTCAAGGAATTGTGGTCCCCCGCTTAGGAGTGAAATGCTTTAAGATCCCCTTGGGATTTTTTTCTTCTGAATCCAACATGTCTAATATGCTGATCTGGAGCAAGCAAGACAAAGCCTGCTTAGGCCATACCAAATAAATTATATGTTCTTTGGATTTCCAGCATCATATTTTTCTAAATTCAAACAATTATGTTATAAAAATAAAATGCTCGCCCGCATCACTAAATTTCTGGTTCAAGAATTTTTTAGGGTCGGTTTTGATTTCTGCAAATCTTAAAGCTTCTAAAGTCTCAGATTGTGCAAATTTCGAAGAAAATTATACTTCTAGTGTTTTAAACATATTGTTGGGAGCAACATCGTTGTCCCATATACATGGCACTGAAAGTCATGGAGGGGGAATGGTCGAAAATCTTTTCCGTACTGCTTTGTGACAGGAGTCCTAGTCACCAGACTCCTATGGGGATTCCTTTTTGAGTACGGAATACATCAGAAATGTATTACTGGGGTAACCTAAATCAAAAATAAGATTATTTTACTCGCTCGCACCTTGAAAATTGCAATACTTAAAAACATAAAATAATTATATTCGCCCGCTCGCACCCTTCTTTCACGAGAAAATCCGAAAAACATTTAATTAATTTGGTATGGCCTTATATTGTCTAAATGTGTACATGTACTTCTCGAGAAAAAATTCTTAATACAAACAGTCATCCATAAACAGGCAATGTTAAAACACAATTCATGAATTGAAGACTGATACCCGTAGCGGATTTGATTTGAGGGAGGAGTTGGGGGGGGGATTGAAATTTCCAACTCATTGATAAAGTTCCATACAACTACAAAGGGCTCTTGCACACTTTTTTGGATTGGGGTCGGGTTTTAGAAACTCATGGTAAAATCAGAGACTTTTTTTTCATTTGGAAAAATAACAATATATTTATATGCGTTGCCTTCTTACTTGAAAGATCGTTCACGAAGCGCCAAATTGCAAATAGAATGAATATGGGTTTTTAATATAGACATATAGAAGAAAGGGTTTGTATAAAGGAAAGGGTTTGTGACCAAGCGATGATACCTCACCCCTGTGGTTTGACTATGAGAATCTGAATGTATGTAACAACATAAATCCCAATGACTGCGAGAAAAATTGAGATGTCAAATGCCTACAGGTAGATCATGCATGGTAAAATGTATGAAATTAAAGACTAATTATAAACATGATAAATTAAAATTGCAATTAAAGACTAATTATTAATTAAAATTAAAACTTCCCGACTTTCTCTTTCAACAAAATTTATTTATAAACAAACGTTGTAACAAAGTTTAAACAAAATATTAATACATTTCATTGATTTTATATCAGAATCAGAATCAGAAATAATTTATTAAAGTGTCACATATCAAATTTACATGTTATAATCACAATAAAATCAGTACAAAAAAATTAATTTAAAAATTTGATATCCAGCCACACTTGGCTTATGAGACACTATTCACTTGTATCACATTATATAAAAGTTCACATTTTAATTTAAATATGTAATATAAAAAAAACATTAAAAATGATAAAATTAGGGAGCAACCATTTGATTTTTATGGGGGGGGGGGATTACGCTGAATTACGTAAAATTTAGAGTAATTTTCAACATTGGAAAATTACAACAACAACAAAAAAATTTTTCCGGCTCTTCAAATGGCTGGTAAAAGTCTTCCTGCCCCCCCCCCCCCAATAAAAACCAAATGGATGCTCACTTAGTCCTGTTCACATGTTTAATGAAGTAGTATGTCACAACATATATATATATAACTTCATCAATACCAGGGACGTAATATCCTGTTAATACTGTTTATATTCATTGATATCTTTGAACAAATAATTTTCAATGCACATCCATTGCTATCTGTTATTTCCAAAGAAAGTACAATCTATATTAATTCACTTCCATGCTATCCCAGTAATCACATTTCATCGAGCTTCGTCAATCAAACCCAGCTGATCGCTCCGATCCACCAAACCACCTGTCAGTGCAAAGAAAGATAACTCGTAGAAGAAACGCTAACAATAACATGGCGACGACGAAATAAGCCATAGAAACCACTTGAATAAAGCTGACACAAATAGTTATTTCAGCATATTATTAAACATTTTTATCCTGAGGTTACCAAAAACATAATTGTTTTTGATCATAAATACTTCATTTTTCGAAATATTGACCAAGATTTCCGTTTCAACGAAAATACTAGTGTTGTCAGTGCAAGGAAACAGAAAGTGGATGATAAACAAAGGTGACACAAACCTCTTAAGGCAACGAGCTGCCCGCTACCATCAATTGAGTCATGTAGAGGGAAACCTGCACTTTGAAATAAAACTGTTCCTGTTCATTCCCACAAGGATTCCAGCACATTATGGTCACGTAACCATGCAGCTAGTCATGGGCGCATTTGACGTCGAATGTCAATAGTACAAGATTTCTAGCCAAATAACCGATCTTCATGTAGTTATAACGAATTCCTTTGTTAGATTAACTATCCATTCTTCAAATGCATATGTCCTTTGATCAATTAAACACACCACCTGCGTGAAAAACACGTATACACAGACCTCCTGCCATACCTCTAAATTTCAAAACAATGGTCACGTGATTTCGTTTTTAAACTTCAAAGGCAAATGCCGACTGGCGTTCCGGCTGTGTAGGTGTCGTCGTCACTCACTTTAAGATTTTTCATTTGAACAGAATGGGGAAGTTTATATTTTTTTTTTCAAAACATTTTGAAGTTATCAATTTCTCGGTACTGATGTAAGGTTGGGATGGAAGATATAACAATTTTAATGAAAATGGAAAGGTAGGCTGGGATGATTCTTTTTATCCGAGTTTATAGTTATCTGAGACGTACCCTCTCTTTCCTCATCCAGGGCCAATTTGATGTCAATCCCTCCTCTCTCTCTCTCGATCTCCTTTTTGATTTTAATTTGCGAAAGAGATGTGGTTCCGAACTAATGTAGAACGAATTGATCGAATAGCATATCACAATTTCAGGGAGAACTCTTATTGAACCATTTAAAAGTGCATGATCTTGATTTATGGTCTCCGAAATGAAATTCTTTAAAATGCAACATGGAATCGATAGATGAACCTCTAAAGTATAAGTGACAAAGTTGTCAAGGAATTTAGTGACAAATATGGATAATGACCATATCCCTGTATACAGCACAAAATCGATAATTCAGAAAATTAGAAACCGAAGGCATACAAAATCAGGATAAAACAGGAACCAAAGCAAACAAACAAAAACCTCCACCACATGAAAAGAAGCGAACCCCCGATATGGGAGGGAGAGTCCTTGTTTCTGCGAAGCAATTAATTTTGAAGACAGAACTAAAGGCAAAATATGCATTCGATTTTACTATCATAGTAATGCTATAATGCAAATTTCATTGACGCGAATTGGTTGAAAATGAGAGAGCGCTCACTCTGAACTTATCATGTGAAGCAGTCGTTCAACTATTCTTGGTTTCCATATAAGGAAGCTTCCCCGACATATTCAATGGTTATAGAGAAGTTTACGACGGACTGACAATGGATGGTACGCCATGATTATAGCACACTCGAGCTTCTGTTATGTGAGCTAAAACGGGAACAAACAGACAAAGACCTAAAACCAGCAGACATAATCTCATTAGTTAATATATTGAAATATTCTGTACGAATTCTCAACATCCTTTTAATGAATTTTGCAACAAAACATACGACTAAAAACGAAGTTAGTTACCAGCAGTTTAATATGTCATTCTTACAGGATTCAATGAAATAAACATCAAAGAAGTTACATAAAATGAAAGGGAAAGAACTGGTATAAATGTTCTGTACTGCGTAGAAACAATTAGTAGAATTATCGTTGATATCGGAAAAACCTCAAGTAAGTTCGTCGTGTTCAATAATTACTGTTTCGTTTGACATTTGTTGATTTTACTTGAGATGGCATCAAATTCACTTGCTGAAATCTTGGCATCTGATATAGAAAAAAATGATACATAAAAACAGTCGGAAAAGTAACGATACCTAATGACAACTCTTTGAAAAGAGATAAATTAATGTAATCTTAGAAAGATATATATTTATATATAACTAAGAAACAGTGAGAAATATTTGTGAATATGTACTGTTACAGTAATGAATCAATGAATTAATATAGTCTTAGAAAGGTATCTATTTTTATATAACTATGAAACAGTGAGAAACATTTGTGAATATGTACTTTAATGACTCAATAACTAAACATTGACATGTAAATAGTAGGGTCTTACCAACAAATTATATATATTGATGAAATATGTATTACAATGATTTTGCTTTATTAAATAAACAAGATTGTCATCCACGATTGTGTTTAAAAGTGTAAATGAAAATAAAGACTTGCCTCCGTTTTCATCTGCCTCTGCGAAAAATACGTCAGCTACTTCCGCTATTTTAAATATCTGTTCAATAGTAGTATTCTTCACCAATCCGCCCATGTCTTTATCGTAAGAAGCTAGTTCACATGGATTCAATTTTGACTTCAAGTTGAATTTCCCTTGGTTCTAAAAACGATTGATATGGATATAGTCATAATGTAACAATAGCACATCGATATAGGGAATCTTAATGAGACAAAAGTTTTCAATTTTTCTGCATTATTTTAGATTATCTATACGGGATGATTTTTGGGAGTTAAGATCAGATTCGAATGATTATGAGCCTGTCATCCAGTTTTTGGCGAGTAGAAATCTGTGATCATCACTAATCGGTCATACTGCACATCATTTCATAATCATAAAATGTGAAAATATTGTGGACATGGTTGTAAGAGGTAATTTCCGTTCTAATTTTGCTTGGATGTGCGTTGTGATTTCCTGAATTATCGATTATGTGATTTTCTGAGTTATCGATTTTGGAGTGTATTGGGATATGGTCATTGTCCATATTTGTCATTTGTACGGGGTTATGACCGTCGGCGAATTTTCACTACTGAAACAATGCCTAAGCATGGCTCCATACTTCCAATTGATTCCAAGGCTAAAACTAGGTTTTCACTTTCGTGATAACATATAAATATGCATTGACATGCCGTAACAAAATAATCCTCCAATGACCGTGTTCTTATATACCCAAGCCTGTGAATCGACTGTAGCTCGTCCTTTATTCAACATCCAGGCGAACAGCATTTGTCTTCTTCACGGAAGACTTTTTTAGGTTTTTAATCCTGATAGAGCAGTATGACCTGACCTTTAGCGTTATTTTACCCATTCACTGTTTCTAGCTTGTTGGGCCTTTGAATCACAATCGTGTTGTACTTATCGATTCTATATCAAATTTGAACATTAATTTCTTTCTTAGCCTTGAGTTGATGAAAAAATCAAAGTAGTAATTTTTATTCAAAAAAAGGAGATTTTATTTTTCGTTATGTGCCTCTTGCAAAACAGAACAAATGAGTAAAATACTGTTAGACTTTTCATAAAAAAAATTATGTAATCTCAAAGAGCAGAAACAAACAAGCCTACCACGATGTATTTTGTATTATAAAATCACTCAAGAACAATTTTTAAAATTCATTTTATGATTTATACAACTGTTTACTGTTGCAATACAGTTCCCGGGATCTGAAAAGTCATGATAAATATTTGTTTTGACAGGTCTATAATATTTCATATTCAAACCAGGTTTCAAAATAAAAACATTCCAACAAACCAGAAGTAACATTTTATCTGATCAAGTAAACATTTAAATTATGATAAAATAATGTGTAAAAATACTTCTGTGTCCCTCTTTTTTCGCCTCCATTGGATTCCAACTTTAAAATGCACCCCATCACTCCCGAATCCAGCTCCGATTGATTTTGTTGTCCTTCTCCACCATGATTCTCTCCTTGCATCGCATGACATGACGTTGAGGACATGAACTATTACAAAGACTGTAGCTAATGAAGTTAAGCACTTCATCTATTAATATGAAAAATCCAAATCTGTAGAAATGGCAGGATTGTATAAAACGGTAAGCAAACGGCAACTTTCATTTGACGAGAAACAAAACGCAGTATTTTGTACTGAACTGTATTTTGTATGCCCTCTGATTTTTATACCTATTAACATATTCATCGGTATGTTTCTTGGGCCTGCGTAATGCTGTCTGTTTATATGTTCATCTTACATTATCAACCAGATGTGGATTTTAAAGAATTCGAACGGACTTTTAGAACATCTGAAATCCACTCATTTTAGTAGAGCCATTCGATCAAAGCATTACTATTTTTCGACACTTTACACTACAATTCCACATTCTAAATGGAAAGAGAGACTAGCAAAAATTATAAGTAATGCGTTTACAAGTAAGAACGGTAATCGCAAATACAAAGGGGTAGGGCCACGAAGACCGATATTGGCCCTAAATTTGGACATTTTACTTCATAGAATTTTTAACTTTGATTTGACATTTTGAAACGCTCTCTACTGAATCACGAATCTATTTTTTGTAAACATTGCATTTATCAATAGCTTTTAGCCCTTAGAATGAGTTAAAAAAGATCCTGACGATAATCTCAACAGCACTCACAATAGAGCACAAAATTAAACATCGACGGACCCCTAGCAAGCTAGAGGTGGGACCAGGTGCCCGGGAGGAGTAAGCATCCCCTGTTGGCCAGCCGCACCCGCCGTCGATGTTTATGAAGCATGGAAATGAAAATGTACAAAACTCATGCACTGCCCGACGTTGTGTCTATATAGGAAGTGCTATGGCGACAATGTCAGGGAAGTATATTCAAAACACTTACTGTCAAACCCCTCGCGGGGAACTTTTTTACGAGCTCCACACGGAAAACACCAAAATTGATCATATTCAGCGAAATTGATGCAAAAACTACATATTTCTACAAAATTAGCAATGGCCGCATGTATTAACTAGAATTAAAAAATTATTTTCGAAAGATTATCATTATATCCTTTTGTCATAAACTTTTTATCTCAGTTTACGCATGCGGCCACATTGAATTCTTCCACAAAAGACAAAATTCTATGCAATTTGCGCCATATTTTGCCATTAACGTCAAAATGACGTCACTTCATGACGTCATTACTGTTAAATGGCACTATGTTTGGTGACATTTTTTTTCTCATTAAAAGCGGTCAATATTCGTGTGTTTTCATGAGAGATATCAAGTATTCCCCATGAAATTTATGTATAGAGAAAAATCGAGGGCCGATTTAGGGGTCTCGTGGCCCTATCCCTTTATCGTTGTTAACTATGGCATAACCTATCTTGTAAAAAAAATCCGATTCTGAAAATAAGTACACTGAAACAGATGATATTCAGATGTTAAACTTTCTGATCGACAACAATTTTGTTGTGTTTGGAGGAAAGGTCTTCCAGCAAATTGTCGGAATTCCAATGGGGACCAATTGTGCCCCACTCCTTGCCGACATTTTCCTTTACTCGTACGAAGCTGAATTCATTCAATCTTTGGTCTCTGAAGGGAAAAGATACTTTGCTTCTGACTTCAACTTCACTTACAGATACATAGACGATGTGTTGTCCATCAATAATCGAAATTCGCGGATTACCTGAGCAGTATCTATCCTTCGGAGCTTGAAGTCAAGGAACCTAAAGGGACATATAATTCAGCATCCTATTAGGACATAATGTTGTCCTACGACACTGATGGTCACATGAGCATCTCACTCTATGACAAACGTGACGACTTCAATTTCATCAATACAAACTTTCTGTTTCTGAGTAGCAACATCCCTTTATCGCCTGTTTCTGGCGTGTTCATATCCCAGTTGATACCCTGTGCCAGAGCAAGACCAAATATACGGATTTTGTTCTGAGAGCTACAGCCCCGACCAGTCGAAAGTTTAATATTCGCTTTCAATTCGTAAACGAATCTAAAGCTTAGCTTTCAAAATTTCGTCAGCGATTACTTTCGAAATTTTGAGTACTCAAGAAATGACGAAATTTCGTCAGTGATTTTTCGTTTACAAATTTTCGTCAGCGATTCCTTATTCCTTAAAAAAAATTTGAAAGCTATATTTAACGAAATTTCGTCAGCGATTTTAGCTTTCAAAAAATTTGAAAAATACAATACAATTCTAAATAAACAAAATCTATATAAGGTACATGAATATAAGAGGGTCTTTGGGGAAGGTCTTCTAGACAAATTTTAAAAATTTAATGTAGAATTTACTGAAGTTCTCATTCCAAGCTTAGAATCTAAGAACATAAAATTGAGAGTCTATGGGATACATGCAACATGTATTAATAGTTATACATATGTATTGTTAACACTTTTGATATCTTCAAATATATGAACTTTGAGATGAGTAAGTAATGATTGATAGAAAACTAAAAAAATTTTTTGATAGACTGAAAACTGCGGCGAGCAAAGCGAGCCGGAAAAAATTCAAGAATTTTAGCAAAATTTTATGGTAATTCTTCAAATTCAGATTATTTGTAAGAGCAAGATTAATTTTTTCTGTCACACCATAAGCAAATTTATTTTTTTCATCAAAATCCAGAGCAAAATTATACATGTATTTAAAAAAAACCCCAAGCCCCCACCTCCCAGAATATCAAATGGACCGAGCCTTAATACATTCGAAGTAGACATTTGATGTACATTATAATTAGAAAATCCAATTCCTGTGATTCAATGGGTTTTTTTTTTTTTTTTTTTTTTTTTCTTCTTTTTTTTTAACGATTTTACGATGAGTTTTAACTTTTTATAGCAGAAATTGAAGGAAAATGGAAAACAAGAGTAGTTAGTGCTTCATAAATCTATTTCGGTTGCGCCATCTACATCGAAGTTCATATTTATAAATGGATTGTTAAAACGTTTTCACAATGTAAATACCTATTGTAGATATCTGTTAGTATCAGTGTAAACGTTTTTACGATGAGTTTTTACTTTTTTTATAAACAGTTTGAAGGAAAAAGTATTTAAGTTATTTTTATAAGAGGAGTCAGTGCTTCATGATCGCCATCTACATTGAACTTCATATTTATAATTGGACTGTACTTATACATAGGACTTGGATGTTATTCATGTTTCAATTATTTGAGGGAATTTTGTTTTTGTTGTTGTCCCCGTCTTTTTTTCCTTTCTTTTTATAGTCTAATTCACCGTCGACATGTTGGAAATCTCCTCGATCCTGCTCACAAATTCAGCATCGGTATGTCCCGCCAAAAGTTTGAAATTCATGCATGAAATGAACGTGAAAACTGAATAGACGTTTAACATAGGTAATCATCTTGCAATGAAAATATTTTAAATGTGTTTATCGATATAATCCAACGGTTTCTTTTGTTTACAAACTTTAAGATACATGTATCATGACCCATTGGGAAATTAAAAGTTTTGCCAATTAAGATATTGGAAGCTGGAATAAATTAATAAGATAATGAATCTCACAAACTGAAAATCCAATCTATTCATGTGACACGTACGTTCAGTACTTTCTCTATTATTCAAGTGTGTTCGTTTCTTTGTCTTTAATATTGTGATTTCGCAGCACATTTAAGGCCTTCCATAGAAATGACGTAGAATTTTTTTCCGCCAAATAACGTAACGTCATATGACGTCATGGACCCCGTGTCGTCAGGTTAGGTAGCAACACATTTATTAGCTTTCGTTATCGTTGATTCCTTTATTTACCAGATAAAATTGCATTTATACAAATAACAAAACATATTACTTCATCACTGACACATCGCCGGGTCAATATACTTTTGAGAAAACCCCTAATCTATATCTGTACTCTGTGACCCCGTACACCGAAGAATGCGATCTGCGTTACTTAGAAGCTTGAGGTGACGAACAGGTGCGAATCAACAGTTTACAGAGCGGGTAAAACGAAGTAAAAGGCAGATTTTGGTAAGTATAAGCTATATCAAACTTCAATAACTGGTGCTGTATGAAGGAAATATCTTAGAATTAGTACAATTACATCATGAAATCAATTTATTCATTGAAATAAAAGGAAACTCCTTGGATTACCAAGAGACATGTGTGAAATGTATGTGTAAATGACAGAATTTCATCGCGTTTCACTTTAGTTACACTGTTATTGCAAAGCTGAGTAGTAGCTAAACTTTATGTGAATAGTTTAGACACTTGTAGATTATGATATCAGTTCGTACGAAAGTTGAATGATGAGGAATAAAAAGTGAATATGATAGATACTAATGTGTCCATGCCCATATGTTGTTTTCATAACATGTACCTATCAAAATGTTTACATCTGAGTACACTTGTAGTTGTACAGTAAGTTATACTTGAAGTAGTATGTGCACCGAAATATCGAAATATTCAAATACCAATTTAGGCAATTATTGTTGTTGTTTTTTCAGAATGTTAACTTAGAATGGATTTCACACCAGCTGCTGCATGAAAAGAAATATTGTCACACACTGTGAAAGTTTCAGAAACACATGCATGTATCATAGCCACACAGTACTGTTCATTTTAGATATTTTTGCAGGTACATAATTTTTAAATTTATGTGTAGAGTAACATTTGTTTTGCCTATTTAGGAATATTATAATGATTTAAAAAAGAAGTCAAATAAAATAAATGCATATAAATTTACTATCTATAGTGAATAATCTAAAACTATAGCCAAACCAGACTTATTTATCTATTCATGAAATAATAACATATCACTGCGAATTCTTTGTAATTTATGTCGCTAGGACATACATGTATATTATATAACTAACTTGTAAAATTATGAATTTTGTGTCCAACCTGTACCATACAGTTTGGATTTTAAAAGCTAGATTTATATAGTCAATATTTTTTTTTCTATTTCAGATCCTTGCCTTGAAGAGTGAATGCTTGAATAATAACTGTGAACAACCACACACATTACAGATGAAGAAATGTTACTCTGAATATATAATAAAGAAAATTGATACTAGTATCTCCTTAAATTGATCTGTACTAGACTTCATGCTCAAAATTCCAAGAGCGGGGAGGGGGGGGGGTAAATTGCTTTTGTTTTGATACTTTGTCTGCCTGAAGCATTTAGCCGAGCATGAGAGGGCTTTCAAGGTCAACATGTACACAAATCTCTTTGTGCATGGCAAGAGCAGATACGAAGATTTGAAATTTAACTTTGCTTTCAAAAGATACATGTAGCTAGTGACAACTGCATGGTATGTAACAAAGACACGTAAATAAATTATTGTTGTACTTGCAGAACATCTCGTACAAGGTGGCTATTAAGGAAAGGTCCCATAATACCAGTTATTAAAATGTCGGTCACTCTTATAATATGGTGTTAGGAAAAAATGACAAATAATCTCAAGCTCCTGGCAAGAGTTATTTACGCACCATTAATTTGTTCCAGTTACAATTATTTTATTTGATATCTGATAAGATTGGGTCATCGGTCAAATAACACATTTGAAATACTGAAAATATTCAACAAATTTGCTTAATGCTTATATCAAATTTGTCATAGGACAGTCGTTTATCTAAATTTTGGTGGATCACTTTGTCTGTTGCCCCGCCCCTCCCCCTCCCCCCCCCCCATCATGTTGTCACGAAAATATCGGGAGAAATGAAACAAGGTAGGATTGCTGCTCGACCATTCCGAGGCACATTTATTGATCATAATTATACATACAAATGTTTGTTACGACAAGGATCCGATATTATAATAAAGAAGTAACCTTTCAAATATTTTGAAGGGCGAAGGGAAACATGATTGCTGCATGAAATCCGGCTATAGATTTGACCCCAAAAAATCTCTGAATTTTGCATCTGCTGTAAATAATAATCCTGTCTGGACGACTATCAAATAAATTCATGATCTGAAAATGCAAACGACAGGAGAGAAAAAAAACCACCCAAAACAAAGGCGTTATACCTTATACTGAAAAGTCCTCTATCCCGACCCACCCCCTTTCCCGGCCTCATAAATCAATGACCGCTCTTTAAATTTCTGTCAAACACACTACCATGTATTTCGTCGATCTCATGAAGAATTTATAAGTACTAATTCACTTTCAGGGGACATTGAATTCAAATAAAACAAATGAAATCTAATTAAACAAAATCGAGCAGAAGATTCCCAATGTCAGTGCAGCGTGGGCGATGAAAAGAAACTCGAGGTCATGCTTTACTTTCAATTTTCATCAACTTTTGCATGCAATTGCAAGTTGTCAATTATAAGTGCTTGTCAATGTCAGCTACGCTTTTACATGGGTTGTGTTTTTATTTATTTATTTTTGTTATAGAAAATATACACTGAAAATGTTTTTTTTTTAAAAGGAAAGAAACAGTGCCTATGCGTCTTCTGACACATTGAAATTAAATTTTAAAATCAGTATGAAAGTATACCTAAATTTTAATATTAATTTGACAATGGACAACATCCACGAAATTTGCCGATTCCTCTATTTCCAATCTAGATCAAATTTTGTTTTGTTTTGTTTTGTTTTTTTCTTCTGGGAAACAAACGTCAGTTTTATTATTTTTTTTACCCTTATTTTTTTCCCGATGTCTAGAAAAAATAATATTGGATCTAGAATTACCTGTTGTCCAGAGCAAAGGACTATACTTGTGCACAAACAAGGTTTGGATTCAAACTAGTTTATTGGCCTCCTCCGTGTAGAGGGTGAGATACTGAAAAGTATCAATAACAATGTATTACAATATGTTCCAAATATGTAGAAACAAACATAGAAAAATGACAATCTACCAAAAATGGTACAAAAATGATTCAATTCACATCATGAATGAAAAAGACTAGAATCACAGAATACAAAGAAAATATAAAGTAAGTATTTCACATTATGCCATATTACTAACACAAGTGATGACCAGGTGACCAGGTATATTATGGCAGTATCTTGACCAAATTAGGAAAATGTAAGTATCCATAACAAAAATGCAAGTTTTCTTAACTTACAGTAACATTCTAGTATGATTTATGAAACGTCCGTGTACAATAAATGAACTAACCATAGGTACGTATATATCAATATTTCACACTATGCCACTTAGACCAGGTAAAAATATGCTGACGTGGCAATTATCAAAAACTCTGTTTAAGCACAAAATATACAAGATTTAAGTAATATGCATTTAGGATATGTAAATACAATGTAGATATGACAATGTACTCACTCCGTGGGGCGATCAATAGGCAAGATAAAGATATTTATCTGCACAGGTAAGTTTTAGCAAAACATGGACGCCGGTCTCAAGGTAAATGATGATAGTAAAAACCGGACCGGATACCGTAAGTATTTTCCGGCAACACGACACTCCCCTCCTGATTTCTGGAGGAAATCACTATATATTATGAAATTTTGCAAAAATCACAAAAAATGATGATACATTTGATTCAACAACAATTACCATATAAAATGAGGTTATTATCCAGAGTTTTCAACAATATATACCCTGAAATCAATTGCACATATAAAGTGTATAAAATGGCACCATATTTCAAAGGAAATAAATCAGATTCATATATAAAAAAAAGTTATGCAAAATCATGAACACAAAAGGCGAATGAAGTCATGAACTTCTACAAAAAAAGACAGATGAAGTCTTGAGCTTCTACAATAAGACAAATGAAGTCTTGAGCTTCTATCATAACACTAGTACACTAAGCATCGTCATTGCCCTTTTCGGAGCTCTCAAGCAATGGCACTAGTTTATGAACGGGACGAATGTAAAGGGTTCGGTCATCCCCTTTGCGCATACGAATCTGTACCGTTCGAACACATCCATCTTCGGATGGGAATGTCTTGTTCACGATGGCGACCGGCCACAGATTTCGCGGTGTGTCGAGTTCCTTGACTAGAACAAGGTCTCCATCCTCAAGATTCCTTTGATTGAGTGTCCACTTAGATCGAGGTTGAAGGGATGAGATGTAGTCGCGTTTCCATCTTTTCCAGAACTCGGCTGCCATAGTCTGAACGTGACGCCATTGAGACTTGTACATCTCTTTAGGATCCATAGCGGGAATAGCTTGCGGAAGCGTGTCACCCTTCTGTGTCAAAATCATGTTTGGCGACAAGACGACATCGGATTCCTCTGTCAGCGGCGTAAGAGGTCGAGAGTTTACTATTGCGCAAACCTCAAAAAGAAATGTACTGAGAGTCTCATGGGTGAGTGACTTCGTGTTGGTTTGACACAGAATTCCATTGAGAACATTACGCACGACACCAATCATACGTTCCCAGGCGCCCCCAAAGTGGGACGCATGTGGGGGATTAAAGAGCCAAACGCACTCTTGATCCTGTAGAAACCTTTGCGATGATTGTTGCTCGACAAAATGATGTAGCATCTTCAGCTCATTTACGGCTCCGACGAAGTTGGTGCCTCTGTCTGAGCGGAATTCACGAATTCTCTTACAGAAATGAAACGTCTCAGTGAGTTGATAAATGCAGAGGTGCTAAGCTCCTCTATGAGCTCTATGTGAATTGCACGGCAAACCAAGCAAGTGAATAATATCGCCCAGCGCTTGTGCGCTGCTTGTCCTCCGCGAGTCCTTTTTTCGATGACTTCCCAGGGACCGAAGGTATCGACCCCTACAAATGTGAACGGCGGTCCTGGTGTCAACCGGTCTGCAGGTAAGTCGCCCATTCTCGGGGTACAGAAGGATCCTCTGAGTTTGCGGCACACTACGCAGTGGTGAATTTCTGACGCAATAAGACGCTTCGCACCTATAATCCAAAGTCCTGCCGAGCGTATTTTCCCCTCTGTAAGTTTGCGTCCTTGATGAAAGATAGACTCATGGTAGTGACGAATGAGTAATGTAGTCACATGACCTTTCTTCGGGATAATGATTGGTTGTACGCAGTTCGAAGCTAACCCAGCTGCCTTCAAAAGTCTGCCACCAACGCGTAACAGACCGGATTCATCAAGAAACGGTGACAACGGAGCAATGTTACTGCCTTTGGGTATCGATTTGCCTGCGACTAGACAACAGATTTCTTCCTTGAAGGCGTCGATTTGTACTTCCTTCAGAATCATGAGTCTCGCATCTTGCAGTGAAGTGGCATCGACATGACAATAATGCCAACGACTACTCGAACGTTCACATGGAGTCCTCGATGATGCGGCGACATGTTGTAGTATTGCTACTGAGCGCATTAGATCGAACCATTTCGAGAAATGCTGAAATCGAGTCAACATAGAGGACATAGATGCAACGGAGTGAACTTTGTCGACAATGACTATCGGTCTGACATTGGTGTCGGAATCAGACAAAAGCTTTCCATAGTCCTCGTGATGTTCAAGCGTCTCTTCGCAAATCACATTACGCTTGAGGAAGCTTGGCCCTGTAATCCAGATACTCTCGGCAAGATCCTTAGCTTCGAAGTTGCGCGTAGCCAAGTCAGCGGGGTTCTGGTCTGTTGGCACGTGCTGCCAGTGTTCGGGTCCACAGAATGAACGTATGCGACTAACGCGGTTAGCCACGTACACGTAAAATCGTCTGGCTTCGTTGGCGATGTATCCTAGTGCTACCTGGCTATCCGTATAAAACCAGAAGCATTCAGAAGGCAGGCGCATCTGCTCTCGAATTATCTCACCGATTTCAACGCCTAGAACTGCGCTACAGAGCTCCAAACGGGGTATTGTATGTCCGTGTGTCGGAGCGACTTTTGCCTTTCCCATGAGAAAGCTAGTTTCGCAGTCGGTCTCATTCCAGGTTTTCAGAAACGCAACGGCTGCGATTGCGTCCTTAGATGCGTCTGAAAATATATGCACTTCAGTACGGGTTGCCTTTTCGACTGACATGTTGCTGTACATGCGCGGGAATCGCAAAGTTCCTAGAAAGCGAAGAGAGTCTACCCACGCAGCCCATTTCTGAACGAAAGACTCATCGAGAGGATCATCCCATCCTGTGTTTTGTGAGTTGGACATCATCTGTCGCAATAATAGCTTTCCCTGTAGAGTTACGGGAGATGTAAAACCTAAGGGGTCATACAGACTGTTTATGGTAGACAGGATGCCCCTTCGAGTAAACGGTTTCAATTCTAGAGATGTCTTGAACGTAAACACGTCTGCGTTAATGTCCCAGGAGAGACCTAGACTCCTCTGCATCGGCAGATCGTCTTCACCGATGTCGATATCTTTCAAGTCTTTCGATAAGTCCTCCTTTGGAAACTGCAGTAGTACGGACTTCGAGTTTGATGCTATTTTATGTAAGCGAAGGCTCCCTCCATCTTGTAAGGCTGTTTGAGTTCTTCGCATCAGATCAACTGCTGTTTCCACATCAGGACAACTTCGGAGGGCATCATCAACGTAAAAGTCGTTATTCACGAAGTCCTTGACGTCATCATCCGCATCGTCAACCGAACGTCTGAGCCCATATGTGGCAATTGCTGGCGACGGCCGATTGCCAAAAACATGGACCGTCATTCTGAATTCTTCCAACGGTAGATTCAAATCATTCATCGGATGCCAGAGGAACCGGAGATAGTCACGGTGATCCTCACGAACTCGGAAGTTGTGGAACATCTGTTCCACGTCAGCAGTCATAGCTATGCGCTCACGCCTGAACCGGAGAAGTATGCCACGCAAATCGTTTGAAATGTCGGGACCCTTAAGAAGAACTTCGTTCAACGCAATTCCATTAAATCGGGCGGACGAGTCGAAGACCATTCGTATGGCCTCTGGCTTTTTCGGGTGGTAGACACCAAACATGGGCAGGTACCACCTCTCCTTGGTGTCAGGAATATCAGGAGCCTTCTCTGCGTGTCCTTTCTCGAAAATCCTATTCATGAACTCGGATACGTGTTCCTTCTTTGTAAAGCTACGATGTAAAGAACGATCCAGTGACAGAGCGCGGTTAAGTGCTTGAGATCTGTTGTTTGGAAGTGAAGGTCGGGTCGGATGAAATGGCAGAGGTGCCACCCAGTGACCATCATTGTCTTTGCGTAGATTACGATCCATAATTTTGAGAAAGATGTTGTCTTCGATGGATGGCGCAATCTTTTCGTCACTGTCAGTTTTCAGGAAAATGTTCTCCTTTACTGTGAGCCTCTTGTCACACGGTTCAAAATGAGACGTCCGACCATTTCCAAGCACGAAGGTCTTACAGGCGGTAACAGTTTCTGGTATGTGAACGGTATCCAAGCACACTGAACCGATGACTACCCAGTCGAGGGGTAACCTTTGTGCGTACGGAGCATTTCCGGTGCCACGTCGTTGGTCCAGAACAAAGTGAGCAGATATGAGATCCCTGCCTATGAGGATTTCTATCTCGGCATCATTCATGATAGCGGGTATTGAGTCTTTGATGTCTTTGAGATGAGGGTAAGCAGTCGCTACACAGGGAGATGGTATCTCATCTCTGTTGTTCGGCAGTTCACACTCAATAAGAGTCGGTAGATTAAGACAACGGTCTCCAGCAAGTGACTCGACAACAAAACCAATAGCCTTCCTTCCAGATGTAGTAACTGTCCCACTGCAAGATATCAATGTGTACTCAAACTCGGGACCGGTTATGTTGAATGCGTCGAAGAACGAAGTCGAAGCCAAACAATGGTTGCTTTGGTCATCTATCATAGCATAAATGATTCTCGACTTCTGCTTTGAACCATCCGGATAAACTCGCACTGGTATGATCTTTGCGCAAGACTTGCTAGCTCCATACTGAGTTCCACAAACTTGTGTACATGATGATTGCACAATCTCCCCTTCCGGTTTGGATTCGTCCACATGTAGGGCAGTAGGGTGGGATGTCCTTTTACATATACCACACTCAACACTGGTGGTACAGTTTTTCGCTCTATGCTTCTTTGGACCACAGCATTTTATGCAGATTCCGTTTGAAAATATGAAAGTTTTTCTTTCAGCCAATGTTTTAGCACGAAATCCTTTACAGTCATTTAAAAGATGGCGAGTGTGATGAATGGGACATCGTGGAGACTTATCGTTCTCACCCGTTGTCTCGGATTTAGAGCCATCGTTCGACAAAGACGGCTTAACTTTATCGGAATCTGTCGTTTCCGTCTTTCTCACTTGAACGACACCTTGATTTCGTGTACGAGGAGCTGTCAACGGTCGTTCCTTGTCCGGCTCGAAATTAAAGCTCGGGTCATTCTTCATCTTAGCCATGTTCTTAATGAAAGTTAGGAAGAATGAAAACGGCGGAAACACAACGTGCTCACGATTCTTATACTTGGAAGCCTCGGTGGTCCACTTATCTTGTAGATTATTAGGTAACTTAGCCACGAGTAGGTTGATACCGGTAGGAGAGTCGAAATAACCGAATAGTGTAGAGTACTGAGGTTGTTTCTTTACGGAGGCAATCTCGGCAGCTAAGTCGGCAAGGCCATAGAGCTTTTTATAGTCACGGTAGCCTATTTTGGGAAATGATGCAATTTGACGTTTAAGAAAGCTCTCTATGAGCTCTGGGGCTCCAAAGCGCTCCTCCATCCTTTCCCAGATAAGTTTCACTGCCTTGACTGGATCATCGGCGTTACATCTACGGATAGTAGCAGCCTGCTGTTTACTCTCCGTTCCTAACCATCGAATCAGGAGGTCCAGTTCTTCTGCTGGAGTAGCACTGAGTTCCCTCATAAGAGACTTAAATGTTTGCTTCCACGTAAGATAAGAGCTTGGGTTATCATCATACGCAGTGATCCTTGCTAGGATCATATCCTTTTTCAGTAGGAATTTAGTCATATCATTTAACTGATTTGTCAGCGGAACACACGGTTGTTGAGGTTGAAACACGGGTGCATTGGGATCAAGTTGTAACTCCCCTCCATGCTGCTGCACACCATCACCATTTAATGAGCTCAGCGGCAGAGCATTCACATATTCTTGCGTGCGTGAATGGCTGTCTGTGATTTCCGACGGAGGCTTCAGAGAGCCTTGACGATTCATAGCTTCGAGTTCCGTACGTCTAGTTTCTATATTACGCTCTACATCAAGCAGCTTCATTTGAGCTTCCAGTTCAGCTTTTTTACGTATGAGCTCTGTTTCCTTTTCCAAGTACTGCTTCCTTACTATAGCTGCTTCCAGCTTAGCCAGTTTTCTTCCCATTATACTACTTTTTGATGACGATGCACTTGATGCGGAATGAACAGATCGGTTGTCGCTAGGAAATGTTTTCTCCCGAGGTTCACGTGCATTACTAAATTGTGTGTCACCAAGGGCATGAACAACGGGAGCAGGCTTTAAGAGCATCTTAATCCTGCTGTAAGCTAAATCGAGTTTCAGTCCGTAACGGTACCTAATCCGAGAGTGATGTCCTTCCTCGTCAGAACTTTCCACAGTACGCATAGATTTTAAATAGTCTACGAATTTCTCGGAAAGATCATCATATGACTCCTGACATGACAAGATAAGTTTCTGCAGTGATCCAAGTGAAGATTTATCGTGTTGAAAGTTATCTATATGAGAAATTGCAGCGTCGATTTCTCCCGTGACAATACTAAGATCATGATTGTACTTATTAACACGAGCGTTGTACTCTTCCTGAGCAGGTAACGTCAGTTTACGTAAGCGTTGACGTTGTGGACGATCATCGCTTGTACCGGGTTGGGCATCACTTGGGTGTTCTTCGGCATCAGCACACTGGATTGTGGCGTTGCTGTCCTCGACATCTGTGTCGGTACTCATCATTGGTTGACTGTCCTTAGATATCTCACTGTGCACAAACAAGGTTTGGATTCAAACTAGTTTATTGGCCTCCTCCGTGTAGAGGGTGAGATACTGAAAAGTATCAATAACAATGTATTACAATATGTTCCAAATATGTAGAAACAAACATAGAAAATGACAATTTACCAAAAATGGTACAAAAATGATTCAATTCACATCATGAATGAAAAAGACTAGAATCACAGAATACAAAGAAAATATAAAGTAAGTATTTCACATTATGCCATATTACTAACACAAGTGATGACCAGGTGACCAGGTATATTATGGCAGTATCTTGACCAAATTAGGAAAATGTAAGTATCCATAACAAAAATGCAAGTTTTCTTAACTTACAGTAACATTCTAGTATGATTTATGAAACGTCCGTGTACAATAAATGAACTAACCATAGGTACGTATATATCAATATTTCACACTATGCCACTTAGACCAGGTAAAAATATGCTGACGTGGCAATTATCAAAAACTCTGTTTAAGCACAAAATATACAAGATTTAAGTAATATGCATTTAGGATATGTAAAATACAATGTAGATATGACAATGTACTCACTCTGTGGGGCGATCAATAGGCAAGATAAAGATATTTATCTGCACAGGTAAGTTTTAGCAAAACATGGACGCCGGTCTCAAGGTAAATGATGATAGTAAAAACCGGACCGGATACCGTAAGTATTTTCCGGCAACACGACAATACTAGTATACAGTAGATAAGGTCTCCTTTCTTAAGTTAAAAAACCAGAAATCCATAACATAAAGAAATTTTGGTATAAACAGTGAAGAATTTATGTATGTTATCGATCCCATTGCGGTCAAAGGCGTCATTATATATAACTATAAGTCGAACAAGGTTTATTTTCTGTCACGGTAATAATTATAAAAGCTAGGGACGTATAATGTATGTAAATAAATATTACGAATTAATATAATCAATCCATGCAATTCTAATGCATGTCCGATATTATATAGCATCATGTTAATCTCATGTATATTGGGTTCATTGGTTAGTACGGTAACCGCCGGGCAAGACCGACACCCCGGCGTCGCGCCCTCCTCCCCCCTTTTTTCCCCGCGATTCACCCCTCAATATACATAAAGTGAAATAAAACTTTAACATACTTGAATAAATATTGCTTGATATTTTTTCATATGTTGAAATGAAAATTTTATTCAAATTTATTTAACATTTATTTAAAAAATTAAAACGGAATTTACAGAGAGCGCGATTACGTCCCTTGAATAAATCTGATTCCACAGAACGTTTATTTGGTAAACGAACGAACTACCGATTAGCACCTGTCAGAAAAACTGCAACGGCGCAAGATGTTACCGTGCATAAATTAAAGTGAAATTTGGCACACATTTTAAGTGATAGGTGTTCTTCAATAATTCAACTGGGGGGGACGTTTACATTCTATATTTTCTTTTAAATTTTCTGCTATTCGTGCCAGTGTCGATAATATTTTATGAAATGGGTATATTTTTCT
>VSWD01000012.1:43912603-43941011 GCA_033119305.1 Pinctada imbricata | reverse complement strand
ACCTCCAGCCCCAGGCGGCCGCAAAAATGAACTAGCGTGCAAGTTCATAATTATTTTGCCCACTGTTATATGTAACCTTTCAAAACAATTAACCGTCATTTTTCATACCAAACTGTTTGTGGAACAGATTTATATCATTTCTATTTTACAGTCTGTCCATCACTTGCATTCATGTATTTCAACATGTTACCAGCTTTCTAGCCTGATATCCTCCTATTTATAATAATTGATAATGCTTTGAGTCAGAGTCCTCCAAGTTTTTATATATTTTGGGTACATATGATACCTATAGAGTACATGTAACACTTTCATTGAATTTGGTTTATGAATTTATAAATTCATCCTTTTTAGAAGGAAAGATCGGACTGTGACAGACAGTGACAGAATATGCAGTTGTCATTTTAAGGATGGGCTGAAAGTCAATGGACCCACAATATTCCCATGGAATCAGGGGAAGGCCTTTGACTTTGTGGACCCCAATTCCATATCTAGGTTTGTTACTTGCTGTATTAATTAATTGATTATATGTATGACCATGACAAATTATACATACTGTATAAAAAAAGCAGACAAAACAGTTAGATAACAGTTATGATGTACAAGAGTCTGAAGAAGCTGTCCGTGAAACTGAGGTGGCAGAGGGAGATGGGCCAGTTCCTGCTGTGACCATGACAGAAGCCTTGGATCACAGCTATTACAGATCATGTGAATCCCTTGTTCAAGAGATAATGGTGAATTAATTTTACAAAAAAGAACAAAGTAGAATAGTACTGTATTATACATGTACTGTATCATTTCTGTATAAAAGAAGGGTTAATAAATATGAGATAAGGGTACATTGTAATTTTATCTTGCTATTTCCTATAAGAATCTCACCAATGTAATAATAACTGCCTAGATCCATTAGATAATTAAATGTTGGATATGATATGTTGCAAGATATTGACAGGGCACTTTCAGAGAAACTCTCATGTAAGCATATATATATATATATACATGTACACTGGGCTAGTCAGTTATGGACTTTTTATGTTGTTAATATTTGCAATATAGTACAATGTACAACATGTATTTTAATCTCAAACCTGGCATCCATGTCTTAATATAACTGCTTGTCTGTAATTATTATGTAATCACATTTTCTAATTTCATTTTATAACTGTTACAGAAATTGGAACAACATATAAAAAGTTTGGAGCAGGAAATTGAGGAACTCAAAACAAAGAAACACCCATTTACTATTGACCAAATTATCGACTGTGAAAAGAAGGTGAAATTTAAACACATTAAATTCTTATTCTGGATCAGGATATTAGAAAAAATACAATAATCAATAACTTTAACCAGGCATTTCTAAGCTTTATTTAATTCCTCCCATTTCACACATATATTTATGTACATGTCTGGGGAAATAATGTAACATCCTAAGGAGTCCCCACTCTTAGTTTGTCAGATATGCATTTATTTTAGTTGCATAATTTAATCTTAGTTAATACATGTACATGTACCTCTTTTCAATCTAATTATTTTTTACTTTCTTGTAGATGCTGATGTACACAACACTCAAGGCAGACATGTTCAACATAATTGATGCCACATTACAAAGATTCCCTTTAAATCATGTTGATGGTTGGACACCTGGTGCCATTTCAAGAAGAGATCAACTTCTTATGATTCTTATGAAACTTAAATTGAACAGCCCTATTCTTGATCTTGCTGAGCGCTTTTGTACCAGCAAAGCTACAATTCATAACATTGTTACAACTCATATATTTGCATTACATGAAGTTTTCTTTGAAGGAATGATTGATAACAAGATGCCCTCTTTGCTCAAGTGCAAGTCATCAATGCCAGCCAGCTTTGGGGACTTCAGCTGTTGTCGCCTAGTCATTGATGCCACAGAAGTAACACAAGATGTGCCAGGGCAGGACATGAATGCGCAGTCACACACGTATAGCTCTTACAAGAACCGCCATACGGTGAAGTCAGTTACTGGAGTTGCCCCTAATGGAGCAGTTGTTTATGTTAGCAAATTGTACCCTGGTAGTACATCAGATGTTGCAATTATTGATCACAGCAATATGCTTGCTCAGCTGTCACCAGGAGATATGATACTGGCTGACAAGGGATTTACTATCCATTCATTGATTCCATCAGGTGTTCATCTAAATATTCCACCCTTTTTAAAGGACAAAGGTCAATACACACCAGCAGAGGTACAGATGTGCAGAAAGATTGCTAGATCACGAATTCATATTGAAAGAGTGAACGAGAGGATAAAAAATTTTGAAATTCTATCCCACATTCCTCAACAGTTTCGACATATCAGCACAAAGATTTTCCAAGTATGCTCAATGCTAGTAAACTTCCAAGACCCTATGATCGCCGAAATTGCTGAAAACTTTGCACAATACCAACAGTAATATACAGTGTACCAATCAATCAGACACCACATATATATAATAACACAGCAGTATCAGTGCTAATGAGTGTATTATATTTTGTCAAATATGATATGTCAAATATGAAATATTGTAACATTTAATGCTTATTTATTGCATTTATAGATATTTATTATACATGTATAGTCTATTTCTATTCCCACTCTCTTTGGCTGAGAACTGATCATATTGACCTGTGAGGGGCAAATTCATTAAATAATTTTACCGCGAAGACTCTTGCTTCCGGTTTACCATGAAATATTGAAAATACGCGAAATTTATATCTGTGATGTCATTAACATAATTTCGTAAACAGCAGCAAGAACACCGAAGCTGAGCAATGAAATCGTTGAATTTTGAACCGATCTAAGAATTACAATGGATTTTGACTCTGAAATCATCTTAATTTGACTCATCGAATGATTAATATGTTACGTTTAGTATAATTCAGTGACAGATTATGTTTAATTTGTCTTTGAAATATTTCTTAAAAGAAAAGTCAAATCAAGCCATTTTTGAAAAGGTAGCTTTATAATACTGAGTAAATGTACTATATGATAAAATAATTGTGGACTTTTCACTTGATGAATATGGTGTGATATTTTCTTAATTTGAAAATAATGACCTCGGCTATCGCTTCAATCATTATTTTCAAATTCAGAAAATATCACACCATATCCACCTCAAAAAAAGTTCAAAATTGTATAATGTTAAATATTTATTAGTATTGTAACATTTTATGAATTTTAATGCTTATTTATTGCTGGATGATTGGAAGAAGTTTTGAAAAATAAAAGTCATCAAGCTTTTCATTATTCGGTGTCCACATTGCATCTTGTAGAATTCTCACAATGGCAATGTCCTTTGTCGTCCATACTACAGAGTCACAGGCAGACTTGTTCAAGATATGTAGTTGTCCCTGAACCTGGTCATAATAAAGATGATCCTGCTTCAGTCTGTAACTGGCCTTTCCATTGTGCGTTTGAATTTCTAGCAAGATAAATAACAACAATTAAAATATACATGAATCTACAACTGTTTAACATGCTAACACTAAGTCTCTGAGAACAAAAAGAACTCGAGATCTAAATTTAACAGACAGAATAAAAAGGGATAACCAGGCTTGAACTTAAACCCACATGAAACATTTGGTTTCTATACAAGACATTATGTCTATATTGTAACTACTCAGACTGCTCATCAGAAGAAACTTAAATCTTTTGACCATCAATGACATCTATGAATATTATTTCCTTTAACAAGGAAGTTGTAAGCTAAACTACAGAAGCCAACAAATGCCAGCTGCCAAACTTGGTGTAATTTTTAAGTCATAAAAATAACTTTTCATAATGTAAATTTAGAGACATAACTATCTTATAATTATGACTTAACTTTCTCGTAATTACGACTTACTTTGACTTACATGTATTTTGTAATCTCAATTTAGTTATCTCGAAATTACAAATAAGTTCGCCATTATTATGACTTAGTATAGTTTTAAAAGTTGTAATCACAACATACTAAGTTGAAATTACAACATACTTAGTCGAAATTACAACAAAGATAAGTCGAAGTGACTGCATACAGGATAACTAAGTACATGTAATTTCTAGTTCATAAAGTCATAATTACAACATTCTAAATTGTAATTACAACTTTAAATTTACACTTATGTTGGTACTTGTAGGCTTCCATACTAAACTTTTAGAATAGGAGCAGTTGTTTCTATACATATCATACTGGTTTTTAAAATTATGAGATTACCTAAGCAAAAACCTTTGCAGGACGTAATAGCTGCCTGAATGGTCAAGTTACGGGCACTGAATGGGCACTTGACTTCCATTATCTCTGGTCGCAAACCAATAGCTTCTAGCAGCTCGGCAACTTCAGGGTCCTGATGGCTGTAATTGTAGGTAGCAGCACGGTGGATAATACCATCTGGACTCGCTCCTAGTACCCCACTTTCATGAAGCCACACACCTAAAAAGTTTTGAGATTGAAATAACAAGTGCCTGCAGAAATGTATGCATGCAAGTTTACTTTGATTTCTGTGGAATTGACAGATGATTGATCTTATAAGAAGATATGTTTACATGTACCTGTCTCTGTAACAACAGCATCCCCAAAATGAGCAATACTGTTCTCTGGCAACTGACTCGTTGGTAATCCCCCACAAGATGGCATCCTTGGTTGACAAGTCATAGGATGACAAAATTTGTTTGAAAAGTGATGGCGGAAACCTGTATACAAAATATTAACATTCAGTCAGGTTCTGCTTAAATCATTCACCAAACATTTACACTTACGTTGGCATTTGTTGGCTTCCATACATTTATTTCAAAGAAAAGTTACTGAGTGAGTACACTATGTGTGCACGACAACAGTTGATAAATTCCTTATCGTGGCTGATAACTTCATTTCATAATTCCTATTTACAATTGATAATTGATAGAATAATTAAAATTGACATGCTTGGAGGATTTGATCAGGACTTCGGGCTTATACTAGCATTGCATCTGACTAACCATTATTGTCCACACACTCTGTATTTTGACAGTAATGATAGCAAGCCTTCTTGTCAGAAATCTTTTGGATGAAAACTGTAAATCATTTTGGCATTCTATGCACTAACCTGTTTCTTCTGATGGCTGCAAGAACTGGGCCAAAATTGGAAGCTGTTAGACGGTTCTTCCTAACCATGGCCCACAGGTGATTGTTTCTCTGTCCAGCAGTTAGTTGTGCTACCTATGAGTTTAATTTAAACATAGTTTATATAAAGCATTAAACTGGATTGGGTATATGATTGAAAGCCCTCTAATATAAGCAACACATAACCATATGACTGGTTATAAGTTACATCTAATTATTAAATAACTTCATTTGTTAAGAATTATCACTTCATCGAATTCTTTCAAAATACATAAACTCGTTTGAAGATTGTATTGAATAAGAAATAAAATTAAAAACCTGCTGTATCTGCTCCTTTGTGATGGCAAGTTTAATCTTAAGCTCCTGTAGCTTATCTGTGGTACTAGCCCTGCAGATTAACAGGAATATTCAGGGTAATCTTTCACTTTGTGATACAAGCACCAAATTTGGTACAGACGTAGATTATACCATTCCTTTGCAAAAACAGCTGTTAGCCACTTCAAAAATCCAATATGGCCGCCATTTTTCAATTTGGCCGCCATCCTGTGCAGATTTGAACTGAAAATTATAGATAGACGCATAATTTTGTTTACATTGGAGCTAAATTAGGCACATACGATGAGTGTGTCTTTCTCTTGCGGAAGCCGCTTATTGACCAATAAAAAAATCAAAATGGCCACCATTTTCCAAGATGACCGCCATTCTTTGCAGGTTTGAACTTAAAAATTATAGAATGACATCTTACTTTGTTCAAATTGGTGCCAAACTTGTCACGTACGATGAGCATGCACTTCTCATGAGGAAGTCACTGTTTTCCCATTTAATAAAAGAAAAACAAAATGGCCTCCATTTTTCAAAATGGCCGCCATAATATACAATTTCAGACTTAAAAATTTAGATGAAAGCTCATTTGATCATATTTGCATCAACATTCGCGACAACGATATAAACATACTTTAAACAGAATTTCCAACACCCAAAATCTCAAAATAACCAAGTCTCATATGAACAACTGTAGAGAGCGGTACACGATAGACCGAATGGGGGCACTTTCATCTTCCATGACAATCAGTCCGACAGTCACACTTTGTAAGTTGTAAGCATCTTTGTACAACCGATGCATGGCTTGTCCAAACATAATTTTTTTTCATCCATCCCCAATTGTTTGGGTTCTCATTTTCCATATTACATACCAGCGCCTATCCCCATATGCAGCTAGCCTGAAATGTTGCCCATTTCATATGTTCCCGTAAAGCTACATGAGTAGGTGGAATGAATTCGTAAGATCTTTGTTTCCTTGCAAATATGTCATGCATAGCTTCGTCGACTGAAAACGCATTACTTGATCTGTCGAACATCGCAATGACAAATTATTTAAAAAAAACCATCTGGCCGTTATCTGTGATGATTGCAGGGTACTTACTTAGCTTTGAAAATGTTTCAGATACTCTGGGAAATACACTCCATGTTTGCCATGCAGTTTTCTTACCTAATTTCCCTCGGGAGTCAGACACAGTATCACAGCCGCTAAATACATGAAAGAAACGAATAGCATTTGATTTTTCTTGGCCATTAGTATTGTCGATTTCATGTACTGGAAGCTCGTGAATACATGTAGAAATACCTTGGAGATCATGCTGATGACTGCAAACAACTTGTCCAGTTATAAACACAATACCATTTGAACAGACTTGTGATTTTGTCAGCTAAAAAGGCGAACAGCTCGGATTTGTTTGTATCATTTCTCATGAAAAATACCAATTTTGAGGATTTTTTTTACTCTCTGTAACCCCTCTGCGGAACCCAAATCCTGATTTCGATCTTTTTTAACTTCTAAGCTGTCAGGTTTGTAAACATCAAAAATTAAGTCGACCCTTTTGTATTTTAAGCTGAAAGCTTTCTTATCTGCATATTCATGAACAGTTTTTTGAAATCTGTAACGCATGCATTTACCAGGAAAGAGCCATCAATAATTTTCACACCCGCGTCTCGAATAGAGCCAGGAATAACAACTTGATTATCAAAAACTGACACAAGTTTAGATTTTTACAAGCATGAAGTTTTCCATTATCACTGAGAGCAGCACGGGAATTCTATTTTTCATGTTTGAATAATTCCTGTAGATCACATTCTCTAGCCAGGCAAGAAAAAAAAAGCTAAGAGAACAACATACTGTTATCATTTGCGACTGTATGTTTCAAATCTTTCCAGGATAGTTCTGCTTGTTGTTTTATTCTTCTCGATTGCTTCGTAGAATTTGCCTTCCTGTCCTTCCTTAAACTCTCTTGTGAAATCAACGTACTCTGAACTTCCAGTCTCTAGATGTAGGATCACCTTTTCAGCAGCACTTGGATGGGCAGCATGGGTGTCCAAACAGTGTCCAAAGCAACCAGCTCATTTGCTTCTTTCATAAAAGGATTTGCCATTTCTTTCAAAACTGAGTACAATTTCTGCATTCTTTCTTTAAATACTTTCCGAAACCGCTCAGTCTGCTCATTGTGCTTTTAAATTGATTTCTATGCAGATCTTTTGCTCCACATTCATGTAGTTTCCCATACTGAGAGACAAGCTAACTGACTTCATGACCTGCGACCATCCATTCCTTAGTGTTGCGGGATCCTCTATTACACCCATGGCTCCGCCTACGCCATTTACATGCATTTGTTTTTGCTCGTGAGCTTGATCAATTGCTATGAAAATTCCGTTAGTTTTATGCACCACAAAATATTTCCTATCTGAAATTCACTAACAATATTTGGGTGGATGTCTTTCAGTAAAAGCATGTCAGCAAAGAAGCATGGAATCACTTCATTTAGTGCTTGAATAGTGCTTTTGACAGTGTTTTAAATGTCCTTCCCTGACATAGTCTTCATAGCACTTTCTATACATAGACAATACTTCAGACAGTGTATGTTTTTGAGATATTATTTTCATTTTCGTAAGCGGCGCGGCTAGCCAAACAGGGGATGCTTACTCCTCTGATCTTCTGACACCTGATCCTACCTCTAGCTTGCTAGGGGTCTGTCGATGATCAATAACGTGCTCTATCGTAAGTTATGTTGAGATTGTCATCAGGATCTCCTTTATCACTTGAATTTTTAGCTCCAAATTCGCTTCTCTAAATGATCTCACTCAACAGAAAATGGTAACTTGATTTAAATCCCGTGCGATCTGTACACCATTCGAGTAACTACAGCCCCATTATCCTTGGCTCGTCTTTCCAGCACTGGCACATCCTTTCAATTCAGGTGCGGCTACCTAACTTTAAAAATCACGATCACATACTGGTTATATTTGCGATTATTTTCGTGGATATATAGTTAGGTAGCATTTCGGATATTAAATTCCTAAAATGGACCAATTAGCTGAGACTGAGCCCAATCCTGAGTTTCACAGCAGTGATGTCACCCGTGTGCCCTGGTAGTGCTAAGACATACACTCTTTTTAATCTCTCCTGTGAATTCTAGTACAACCTGCACTATTGGAGTATTTCTAAAATGTGTTATTTTCCAGAGATTTGATG
Source organism: Pinctada imbricata (assembly GCA_033119305.1). NCBI lineage: Eukaryota > Metazoa > Mollusca > Bivalvia > Pterioida > Pteriidae > Pinctada > Pinctada imbricata. The sequence goes on along the minus strand of VSWD01000012.1, from coordinate 43,932,398 downwards.
CTAAATGGCATTCATTTCGAAAACGTATTAGAAATCTTACAACTCAACAAAGAAAAATATAGGAAAGATTTGGGATTTTTCTAGGAAACAAGGTTATTTGCGTTTTATGGCGGACATTTTGACAAAATGGCTGCCATTCATATGATTTCATATAATATGAAACTAAAGGGAATGTAGACTATGTAACTAAAGTCAATCTTTCCGGTATTTAACTGCTATAAGGTGAATAAATACACGTTTATCTAAAGAATGATACCAAAACTGACCAATTTGGCCGCCATCTTGAAAAAATGGCGGCCATTTTGAGTTTTTGAATGGCTAACAGCTGATTTTGTAAAAGAAGTACTTCTTTTACCTTCATACCAAATTTGGTGCTTGTATCACAAAGTGAAAGATTTTTCCAGTAATCTGCTGGGCTATACTGGTATACTCCTGAGTCAGGAGCAAGTCCTCCACACAGGGGACGTCCAGCTTCGGGACAGGGGGCTCCTCAGAAACTATCCAGTGCATGGCTGATAAATATAAAAAAGAAAATACCTTTCTTTAATAACATGTTTACTACACTTGTATGGTTTCAAATTATAAGTATAAATGAAAAAATGTTGAAAAGCCAAAAACAGTTATTATGAATTTGAGATGAAATAAAGTTATTCTATCTACATGATCTAGCATGTATTTATTTGATGTAATTACATTTAATGTTTTAACATTAAGGTACAGTGCTTTATATCAAGATAAATCTTAGAAATAAATAAGAAAACAGATTTTTATCAAATTGGGTTATTTAATTCAGTTACATTATTAGTAAACCAAAACATAACATTAAACATTTTAAATATAACAATAAAAACATTTGTTCAAGAGAAAGTAATAACGGTATGTGAAGATTTAGAATGCACAATGGGTACCAAGATTGAAAGAATATGTAAAAAATATGAACAATTAAATTTTGCATCATTATAACCTGAAAATCTACCAATGTCCCTCAATTTTTCACAAAGGAAGGTGACATCTGTTGCATCAACAGGTCTTGCTGTAGCCCTACCAGATAACGTGCAGTCAAAATGAAAAATTTACCATTTACACAATCAGAATTCATAAAAATTCACATCAGTTGATGTTTTATGTTGGGCATATTCTTACCTGTATGTTGCTAATTTTGGTGGTGGTGGAAACAATTCCTCCATTGTCATTGTCTTTTTAGGGGGTCTGCTCTTTGGATGTTGGATCCATGATGCCCTTATATCCGTCTTACTGACATTCTTGTACCTATATATAGAGAAAAATATTGCATACAATCTGAGTAAATAAGTAATATGATGATTGTATATTGACAATTTAGTTTAACACAGTACGAAATACTGTACATGCTTCCATTTTTTAACTGATAATATCACATGTACTTGCTGTTTGTTCTCGAGCCATTGTCAATGATAACATATTTTTTATCAAAATGTATTATAGCGAAGCGAAGCGAGCAAGCGGGCCCGAAGGGCCCGCTTGCTCTGAGCAAGCTTTTATGGTAACACATACATGTATATACAAAACAAGTGGGAAAATTAACGAGAATAAATAAGAAAAGATACATACTGACAATTCAATTTTCTTCAACCAAAAATCACCATCTTATGGGCGCCGCCATTTTAGTAAGTTTTTATACGAAAATAATTCTAGATGAATCCCTATTTTTGTAGCTATATATAGAGTAGATTTGTTTTTATAGTGAGTAATATAAAGATAGGATGAAAAGTAGTAAAATGGTCGAAAAGTGTTAGGTTATATGTCTGCAACAGGACACGGAAACATTTTAAATCCTTAGTTTCGTATCCTACATGAAAATTTTTGAATCCTTAGTTTCGTATGCTCTATCATTTTTTTTTGAATCCGTAGTTTCGTATCCTATATAAACATAGACGGCCCATGCGATTTTTGACGGAATTTTTATGCACCGTCTTCGCTTCGCTTCAAGGGCTTTGCCATATTTCATATTAGAAGGTATAGCTGACTAAATGATAATCTGAAATTATGTATAGTGTAAAATGTAAGATAACAATATGATAATGAATTAAAGAAGATAAGTAACTCTAAAATTTTAAACTTTTAATCAATGAATAAAAATTACATTAAATATAAATTAATACCCATATAATAAGAGGGATGCCTTATGATGACACTTGTCTTGTCCATTGACACAGTCACACTTGCTGTCTACTACTGTGTCATTCTCTCCCAGTGTCAGCTGGAAATATAAAGATAAATAAATAATCACTATGTGAAATTATACTCTGGCTATGTTGATCTATAAAGAAACTATTCCAATCCAAAATATATTTTCTTTAACACCCCCCCCCCTCTTTTGACTTTTCTAAGTACTGGTACAATACATGGAAATGGCATAACACATGTGTTCAGCACTAGTGAATTGTATTGTTCGATATTTGTAGGCTTTAATAATCATATGTGTATGTCAACCTCGTGGTATACTTACGGTAACATGATAGCTCCTGTCCCTCATGCTGGCCTGTACCCTTCCCTCCACATGACTCAGCTCAGGGTCGTAGATGAACTTCAGAACATGGTCTGATTTTACCGCCGATTCCGATTTTGACTCAATTTTTTCGTTCCAGAACAAAAGTTTACCCAGTATAAAACAGAAAATGCCATAATTCAATAAATTACACGTAGAATTTGACCTCTAACAACTGTCAACAATGGCGTCAATGTAACACGTGCTTTTGTTTAACTCCGGCCAGTCAAGTCACGTGAAATCTCGTACTTCCGCTTTCTTGCCCTATTCTTTGGAAATACTTTTGGATTCCCCTTGCTTTAGAATGGTGAACCCCGTGCGCAACTTTTCAGAGGAAACGGTACATTGCGAGAAAAGCAAATATGCTGAAAGGTAATGTATTATAGGTGGCGCCACGAGATATTAGGTATCGGCGGATACTAATAAAATTCGTAATTTTGTCTATCAGGATAATATTTTATCTTGTTTACATGCAAAAAGGCACGATATCATTTTTATTTTATACAAAATACATCTTTAAAAATAAAAAAATCTTAAAATGAAAAAAAATTCAACATTTTTGAAAAAGTTATATTCAAAGCGCCACCTACAATACTTTCTGCGCAGCATTCTTTTTTTCTCAGTTTTACTTCTGTGCTATTTTATCACATGATTTATTTTGTTAATATCAAAGATACTGAGTTAGAGAAAGTAGTCTATATATCTTTTTATTCAACCACACACACCTTACGTTACGTTTGTAAAGCCAGAGAGGTGAGTTTTTTGGTCTTTTAGCCGTAACAAAGGATATCTCGAATGAATGATTGTTGTGGGTTGACAGAGGATCCAAGCTTTGAGTCACAATGCCGTTCAATTAATGGACGCGATTTTAATGAACGGAAATCGATCTGAGTCGAGACGTTACCTACTTTTGTAGTTCAAAATGTACTGGAGGGGGGGGGGGGGGGAGTTGCACACCCTTTTCATCTCCGTCTGACTTTAGTAATGGTTGTGATATTTATAATTAACGTACGGAATTTTTTTTTCTATTTTAGCTAGTTACGTTGGGTACTTCCGGGTAACTAGCTTCGGAGCGGACGTGAACTTACATAATTGTAATTATCTTTATTAGTCCCCTACCGGCTCGCCGGAGGGGACTTTAAGTTTCCATCCGTTTGTCTGTCCGTCACACTTTAGTTTTCCAGCCTTTTTTTCGCTGTCGTTGCATATATTGAACCCAATTTTGGTATGTGAGTTTATCTCAATGTGATACAGATCAAGTTCGAGTTTGGTTCATATTGACCTATTTCTACAAGAGTGATTGCCCCTGGACAGCAAATTTCATGAAATTCTGTTTTCCAGACTTTTCTTCCAAGGTATTACAGACATTGAAATAATTTTTTAAATGTTTTTACATCTTAGTGTTACATATCTCAAGTTTGAGTTTGGTTCTGATTGACCTTTTTTTACAAGAGTTATGGTCCCAGGACTTAGCAAATTTCATGAAATTCTCAGTTTTCCGGACTTTTCTTCCATGGTATTGCAGATATTGAAATCATTTTCTCAGTGTGATACAAATCAAGTTCGTGTTTCAGTTAGATTGACTTTCTACAGGAGTTATTGCAACTGGAATTAGCAAATTTTATGAACTTCTCAGTGTCCAGTCTTTTCATGCCTGTTGTTTAAGATATTGAGCTGATTTTTGGTATGCAGTTACATTATAGTATGATAAAGAAAAAAATGAAGTTTGGTTTGATTAATTTGTTCTCACAAAAGGTAAGGTCTCATAGCAAATTTCTCCAAATTTTCCTGTTTTCCATATCTTTTTCTAATACACATATTGTCCCCGAGGATATCGCTCACCTAGTTATAGTGTTTACGCACTGCATTGAAATATGTTCTAACTTCTGTCATCAAGTTAGTCCTCAATTTCTAAAACTAAGGGGTATCTCCCTCATTGCATAGCTCTGTCCTTAGCTGGGTTTCGGCATTTTTTTTTTTTCGGTCATGTTTAGAATTAAGCTCCTTGCGCCAACCCTCCAACGATTTTTGGCCATATTTTTCATTTAAATACGCTTCTGAATAAACCCTACACAAAATTTGGAGCCGCTCATTTTGGCAAGAGAACATTAAAGCTCTGTATTGTAGATGACGCCAGGAAAATTCACTTTGGCTTTATTTAAACTGTTTGGCATGAATTACTACTGACGAGGATTAAAATATCCGAAACACGTGTCTAGTACAGCAAAATTGGTACTATAGAAGTCCCTGAACATGTATTTCAGTATCGACAAATTGAACTTATTTTGATGTTGCATTCATCTTTTTTTGTGTAAGTACAGGTCAAGGCAGAGTTGAAGGACATGGATTTATGCCGGTATGGGAATTATATCGCTTGCGATTCATACATTTTTTTTATTTTGGGTTTGTGTTTTTGTTCGGCCAACAACCATTATGTCCTTCCTCGGAAATGTATTTTACCTATTTATATTCTAAATTTCACTTCATTTAATCAATTTTACATGTTATACATACTACCTGCAAACGAGGAGCGGATATGAGAGCCCATATAAAGCTGAGACACGAGAGAGGTGTGGACCGAGCAGAGCATGTATTGAACAAATGCGAAAAGAGGATTATGGAAAACAAGGGGTATATTAACCCTGGATTCTTAACTTACAGAGGGAGGACATCTGCAGCAGTCACAGAGGAGGCCCCACCTACGGTGGATTTACCTGCACCTGTAGTGCAGAATATATTGCAGGATGCAGTGCAGGATAGGGAGGAGGTTCTTGAGAAGGAGACTACTCAGGAGCTGATGCAGGAGACGACGCAGGAGGTGATGCAGAAGGTAATGCAAGAGATGACACAGGAGGTGATACAGCACGAAGGGACTTCCAGTCTGGTCCATGATGCCCATGTTGACCAGAGGATCGTGTGTGCCAGAGTTAGCAAGAAGAAAGTGACCACCCAGAGGACATGTCTTGATTATGCCACCACGACCTTAGTGATCCCACCACCCCAAGACAATGCCACCGATTTACAGCTCCACAAAATGTGGCTGTGCAATCGTATGGAAAAGCCCGTGAATTGACCAAGAGGAAACTAGATTAGATGACGAAGGACTCCAAAGATTCGCTGGAACAAGGGAGGAAACGACGAAGGGAACTTGAAGCTGAGAACCGGCATTATTTAAACTGTTTGGCATGAAGTACTACTGACGAGGATTAAAATATCCGAAACACGTGTATAGTACAACAAAATTGGTACTAAAGAACATATATTTCAATATTGACAATCCACCCTATTCCCAGGATTGGAAAAGTGAACCGCGATGGACTTGTATAAACTGTGAACCGTGATGGACTTTTTTCGGTGAACTATTATGGACTTTTTGTGATCTAAATTGACTCTAAATTTCAATGGACTGTTACTGTTAAGTACTTTAGATTTTTACTGTTACTATTTGTTCCTAATATGATAAACTATTACTTATTATATATTATTACTATTTATATGCATATTATACCAGAGTACAATGGAAATTTACATTTCAAAGCATCCATTTCACTAACTGTAAACGTGGAAATTTTGCGTTTTTTGCAAATCGAGGGATTTCGCAAAAATTCCCCCCACGCGAAAATATCTTACTAAGGGAAATCCATTTTTATCGCGAACATTTCCCCCACGCGAAACATCTTGATGTTACAGTATGTAAACCAGATCGTATCGTTACAGGTTTATCGGTGTACATGTATGGTTATAAAGTCAGATTATTACTTGTTGTCTATGAATAATACTATCTATTTTTGTTTAGATTGAAATGTTTCTTCCAGAGGGAAGGGATGATAACAAATAAAAACACAAACACTCGCATACACAATTTTTCGGCCCCTTGGCCTTTATCAAGTGTAAAATACGACGATCTATAACAATTCTAAGTAAAATCCATCCTTGCTTCTCTGGCGTTCATTGCAAAAAATCAAATGCAAAAAAATGTTTTTTGGCAATGAATGCCAATGTTTGTGTTTTTATTTATTTTTGTTTAAATAATTCAGAGAATTATATACTTGATAAAATTGATATTTGTAACAAGTATATTTCTTTTATGATAGACACATGTGTTATAATTACCCACATTTTTCTTAAGGTTGGGAGGAGTGTAATGGTAGTGATAGTTATAGTTTACGTACGGATTTTTTTTCTTCAAATTTTAGCTAGTTATATTAGGTACTTCCGGGAAACTAGCCTGGCCGGGTTACTTGCGATGACGTTCTACCCCGGGCGGGGTTACGAAGTACACAATTTAACAGTGCATACGATCTTGATTGACTAAAGGCAGGTCTTCTCGTGGAAAATAGGGGGAAACATTGCCAAATGAAAACTATGGACGCATGGGGATGGTAAGGAAAAGGAAAAATTCCTAAATGACGTTAATAGCAAAGTCGAACATAATGACATTCCACGTGAACTTGTAATAAATTTGGATCAAACCGGCATTAATATCGTTCCTGTCTCCCAATAGACTATGCAGGTCGAGGGGACTAAACGTGTAGAAATCCAGGGGATCGACGACAAACTTCAAATTACGGGTATGTAAAAATTTGATGAAAAAAAACCGTAAATTTACACAGGCTTTCTACTCTACCTTGATGAAAAAAGTAGGAAAAAAGTAGGAGTAGTCAATGAAAAAAAGTAGGAGAAAAATAGGAATAATTAGGAATTAATAGGGGAAAAGTAGGAAAGTTTTCATCACTTTTAGCGACAATTTTCAGTAAGTATGACACACAAATCACAGTAAGCAATGATTGTAGACTGGTATTGTTCATCTTTGAGGAAATCTCAGAGAGAAATAAGGACAGATTGATTTTTCATGTAAAATATACCGAATGGGCGAGCGAAGCGAGCCCGAAATTTTTTATAATGGTGGCACTCCACCATTTCGTATACAATTAGGGGTACTGAATATTAACGTAAAAGGCTATCAGGGCATATACCCCTGAATAAGACAGCTTATATAAAGCAAGGGTGAAAAGTAATGAAATGGTTGAAAAGTATTAGGTAATATGTTTGTAACAGGACACTGAAAATTTTTGAATCCTTAGTTTCGTATCCTATATAAACACTACAACGTGCGATGGACCATGTGAATTTTGGCGGAATTTCCCCGCGCCAAAAATCATTCAAGTCGGTTCGACAGTGATTTCGCGAGAACTAGCCGTACCGCCCCTCTGATTTTTCCATATGATTTAGAGTAAGAATATATCTTTCAGACTATTAATTGAAATTTCTGGAAAAAATCAAGCAAGTTGGTGAAAAATTGCCCAAAACATGGGCCAATATGGTACTTTTCGCATGAAATTTCAACCCATTTTCATGCCATTTCAGCACAGGTAATGTGGTTCCTATATTGAATTTTATTGTTAAATTGTCTATAAATTAAAAATTTTAAATTTTCTGAATCTATTGATACCAAATACATAGTATGACATCACATTAGGTTGTCCATAATGAGTAATATAAGAGGTGGGGGTCTGCGATAACGCGAAATGTCAAAATAATGGTGGAGTGCAACCAATCTCTGAATCAGATGTCGATGACAAGTGAAGCAAGTAATTCTTTACTTTTGAGATGAAAAAGAAGGAATAGTAGGAGGTTTTGAAGAAAAAGTAGGAAAAAATTGGATCAAAATAAAAAAGAAGGAAATAGTAGGAAAAAGGCCTGTTTACACGCATAAATAAAAAAACCTAATCAATTTCGGCAGACTTGCTAACATTTTAAAGGTAGATCTACGGTGTCCCTGAAAATTAATTAATTTTACAAAAAATTTTAATGTTAAACCTCTCTTTTCATATGAAAGTTTACATTTTCATTTGTATAAATGCAAATTTTCAGGCGAATCTAATGCATACATTAGCACACAGGAGTATGACACATTCTCCGTAAACCCCCCTGAGTCAAATATCCCCCCCGAGAGTCAAACACCCATATAACGAACAAGGATTCCGATGCCAATTTTTCTCAAAATGCACCAAATTCAGACAAAGATTTCAGCAATAAAAATAATTCCAGAGCGATTGACATCCCGATTTTCAGAAAATTCAATATTTTTTACGATAACTTACACAATTCAATTCTCGACTTAACCGTGTATAAGGCTCTGGACAACGATTTTATGTTGGGCGCTTCGCCCCTGGTGTTGGAGACTCCATGCAGATTTTGTCATGCGCAGTACGTCTCCTCCGCAGTGAATGATTTGTTTACAATTTCGAACAGAGTTACCGTTCCTCGATTGTGAAAGTGAAAGTAACCACGAAGGAGGGAAAAATCGAAAATTTCAGCTGAAATCTTCGAGCTATGGCAGATACGAAATTTGCGACGAGGAAATGGGCAGTGGCTGGTCATAACATTCTTTTAACGGGCCAATGTGGGACCGGAAAATCTCAGTTGCTGAGGTATATAGCTGTTTGCCATTACAAATTTACTTATTACAATATTGTCAACCCAAATAAACTGTCGTACACCATGTTCTATCTCTTTTTAATTTTATGTCCTTTCAATCATGAAATATACACATATAATTGAAGGTAAGTATCTGAATTGGAAAAATAAAATCTATTATTTTAAAACACTTTTTGACACCAATTAGAAAAAAAGACTGCAAGTGCAATAAACACAGGAGTATGACAACCGTAAATATGGTCACAATCCTTAGTTATTCGTCTTTGAAACTGCCATATTCATACATGATTCACATTGATTCGAACATACAAAATGAAAGAAATACACTAAATTTTACACTTACTAGCTGTTATAGTCTTCGTAAGGCCGATTTGGAGGTAGATCTACTCTTCTTCGATTTTTTATGTTTCACAGCTTCATAAAAGGTAGCCTTTCCTCCAGTGTTGCATTTCCCTGACAATGTTGTTTGTCCTAAAATAATGGCATTATTACTAGGTCCATACTGCTGTACTGTTGGATTGGTGTTAAGGCCATTGCAAATTCCACGTTGTTGACAGAAGTGATTCTCGACTAGATCTGAGTTCATATATGCTGGAGTGAGGCTATGTCCTTCTGACACACAACGTTTACATAAAGATAAAAATCCCATTAAGGCAGAATCAATGTCTTCCCTCGTTTCCCTTGTTATGAGATTGCATTTATTCAAATGTGGGTCATTTTCCCATGCATGGAAGAATGTTAGAATGGTCTGTAATTTATTCAGTCTTTGATCACATTGGGAAATAATTGGTCTCGAGTCCATGAATATATCTACCATTTCTGATGTTTGGGATAGCAGATCAATTGTTGAATTCAATGCCTCTCCCTGCTTTTCCTCTAGTGAGGATTTATATGCCTGCATTAGATATAACATGTCCTTATTGAGGGTGTCCGTTGCCAGTTTGTTCCTCATTTTGGTTGGTCCCGTCAAAAAGATATGTTCTTTTGTGAGTCTTTTGTGTATGCGTAAACCACTTTGGTAGTTAAAGATAAATGCATTCTCAAAATGCTCCCAAAGTACTGGATATGAATTTAATATGAGGTGTCGTTTGTTGCTATTGGCATTTGAGGAGCGACTTGCTTCCAAATTATTTCGTATTTTCTTCAGTACATGTTTTATATCTTGGATGATGTTGATAGTATGGTTATTGTCAAATACGTCAATAATGGTGTATTCGGACATTTTTGGATTGTCACACATTAAATGCGTTAATGATCGATTTGCAGCTGCACCATCAAACATGATGTAATCTATTTTAAAGCCCTTTTCATCTAATGCACTAATACTTTCCCATATTATGTTGTAGAGTTGATGTGAATTTGCAGTTGTTGAGCTGTGGAAAACAACCGGCCATCTAAATCCAGTGTTCCCGTGGAACATTATTTGCACTATGGTTGTAGCCAGTTTAATTTGCTTTTTCCCACTTACAATAGTATTAATTGCATTGTTGGTGTTGCCCATGTCCTCAGCACCAATCACCTTCCATGCATCATCTTTCCTCTGGATTTGTAAATCCTCTTGTATAGTCATTTCGTCTATTATTAATCCACCCGTGCGACCGAAATCAGATATGTTTTCTTTGATGCCTCTTGATGCATCCACTCCATATTCTCATTTTGGATGCCTGGTTTCTGTTTCACAGAATTCTTGTACTCAATTAAGGTTGATTTCGCTGGTAAAAGTATTATCCCAGAATTTCTTAAATCTTGGTATGCACTGGGAGAACGACAGTATAAAGAAAGGCATACACTGATTATTAAAGGATGCCATCTTCTCTGATGAATATCCAATGCTGTATCACAGTTTTGAATTTGAGACTGTATGAGAATTGGTAGGTATTCGGGAATACCATTTGGCATTAACTCACGAAGAATCTTCATTTTTTCACTTACAGACATTTCAGAATACTTTTTGCTCTTTTCGTCAGAAGTTTTGTCACTATCACCATCAGGAATGTTGGAATGCTTACATGTATCTTGTAATGGAATTCGCTGTTTCTTGGAATTTTGCTGTTCTGGTGTGTCATCATTTTGTTTCCTTTTTTTAGTAGTATAAACTTATGTAGAACATTTGTTACATGTTTCGCTACTCCCTGTCAATGGCATAATGACATCACATGAAAGGGAGCGAACTCTCTGAATGTTGTGAAAGGAAGTTCCGTCAACTTCTAACCACTCTTCCTTGATTGCAGATGGGATTGAAAGTTCATTTGCATTTTTCTCCTCAATTCCTTTACAAATTCTGATGAAATGGAGCACTTTCATTAGGCCCTCAATGGACTCTGTTGTAGGCCTTATAAAAATTTTCAACGGAAATTCTTTCCCATGTACATAAAGCACAGTAGAGCTATCGTTAAAACTGAATGTAGGAAACAATTCTTTCCTTGTTCACAATCACATCTTTGTCACAGCTCACTTTAAGTGCTGAGCCAAAATATTCTGCAGTGCAATTTTCAGGTACATGTAGACGTAAACTTTCTGTAGAACTATGAATTTTTTCTGCCAGTGTTGGATATGCTATTTTTGTTGTCCTTTTTCCATTCCCATTAAATAGTTTAGTTAACAGTTTTGAAAGAATTGCTTTGGTCGGTGGAAGTTGGTCCTGTTTGTTGAAGAAAACTTCACCTTTTCGCATGATCTCTTCTAAAGTCACAATAGGCTGAATCACAGGTTGAGTAACTAAGGAATTCTTGACATTCTCCTTGATGTCATGGTGACAGGACAACCTATGAAAATAATAAAATCAAAAGATGAATCTATGATTATATTGCTGTTTATTAAATGCTATGTTGTCTTCCTATGTAAGGGCAATGTAAAGGGATTAACTTTTTGTATTAAGCTTGATGCTAAGAACCCCAAATTATATCCACCTCTACTTTCCTTGAACATTGACTAGAGAGAGATGGTAAGGGGTGGATGTCATCGAAGGTTGTTGGCATTGAGCTCCTGTGATCCTAGATGTATGTCTGTACATGTGTATGTATGTTGGATGTATATTATTAGTTATACAGTGTTTTACAGGGGGGATACAGAAATATATTGGGTCGATGAAAAAAGTTGTATTGGGCGAGGCGAACTCGCCCAATACAACTTTTTTCATCGACCCAATATATTTTTGTATCCCTCCTGTAAAACACTGTATAACGAATTTATCCCACCGATGGCTTTTGGCTCGTGTATGTAACGTCAACATATTTTAAAGCATTTCGGTGACGTCAATATCGTAAAGCGTCTTAGTGGAAGCAGGATATTAAAATGATATCATGTCAGTAAAATAATACAACATAATATTGGGTTCTTCTCGACCAATCAGATTGCAAGAAATTTGCCAGAGGTGGGATAAATATATATATATGGCTGTAACTTATGTACATGTACACTGATGAGGATCTTGCATGACTCAGATATTTCAGAAATTTCACTTTTTGAATAATAGATAAAAATACCACATGATGATATCATGTAGAAACATAACTTGAAATTCTGTTTATCATATGATCTACACAGTAATTGATAAAGTTGCACTAATGTTACTATTTCTACATCTTGTACCACTATTCACACTTGATGTCTTTTCACTCTAATAATTGGGATGTACCATGAATGTAATGTGTAATCATGCTATACTGATTACATTGTTATTAATTGCTACAGAGATGTTATTGGTGATCTCCGGAAATTGGGCAAGAAAGTTGCTGTTTGTTCCACGACAGGAATATCATGCATGCAACTAGGAGATGGAGCTGTCACTGTGCATCACTGGTGTGGGATAGGGGATGGCAGATATACCCCGGAATTTTTATCGTCAAACTTTATGTCAGATGACATTTTTCAAGGTGCAAGGGAAAGAATAAGAAAGACAGATTCATTGGTAATCGACGTAATAGGAATGGCATCGAAAAAATTTTTTGACATGATAGAACTGGTGTGCAGACTATCAAAATCATCGTCTAATTTATTTGGAGGATTGCAGGTACCATACAAAATATATGGTTAAATATTGTAATTTGAATGTATAGTGATGAATGTTTGTGACATTTAAAAGACTTGGATGTGTATAAATGAAATTCCTGTAGTTACTTATTCCTGAGTGAAAGCCATTTGCCTGTAGAAGAAGTATGGGGATTGGGCCACAGCAATATCTATAATGTACTTTTTTCTACGGTAGCATATCACTTGATATGCAAATAATCTCTAGCCCACAGGAATCCCCTTTGATTAAACACAGTAAATACTGTCTAAATCTACTTTATATGAAACTATTACAAGTTTATCATATGAGCATCATTATCATTAATATGCTAGTAATCTTTTCTGGTCAAGAATAGAGGTATATTCAGAGAACACTTCAACAGAACCACATGAGCATGACACATTATTTGTAACCCCCCCCCCCCCAATTCAAATATTACCCCGAGAGTCAAACACTTATAGGGAGTTATTTGACTCAGGGGGGGGGGTTACGAATAATGTGTCTTACTTCTGTGAACAGAACTTTTTAAAATATGTTTACATTCTTACTTGACCATTACCATCATATAATTAAGATAATGATAAGTAATGCTTTGATGATTTTCCTATTTGTTTTTAGGTTATTGCAGCAGGTGACTTTAAGCAGCTACCACCTGTACCCAATTATCGATATGATGATGATGGCAGTTATTGTTTTGAATCCCTGTTATTCTCAGATGTTTTCCCACATCATATTAATCTGAAGGATGTAAGTTTCTAGCAACTGATTGTGTAAAAATAGTAGAAATTTGAATTTGTATTTTTATACTAAGTCTACATTGTGTGAAATATATATACAGGTGTAAAAGTAAAACAATAACAGGGAGAAGTGTTGGATGTTATATCAACATGGATGACATCAACCAGGGAAGATATAGCATTTGGGCATTTCGACTAACTGTGGTATTAGCCAATCAGGGGGAAAAATTCTACTTATAAACCCTGCATTTTATGGTTGTATATTATGAAATAAACATTTTCTTGACCTAAAAATGACACACATTACATCTGTATTATATAACAGGCTCTCAGGCAGAGTGAAGTAGCTTTGATAAATGCGGTGCATGAGCTTTGTGATGGCAAACCTTCTACCCAGACTGAGGCTTTCTTAAGATCCTTTGACAGAGATGTACAGTGTCAATCAGTTACTAGGTTGTTTGGCACCAACTTTGAAGTAGATTATGTGAATAGTCTATTTCTTGAAGAAAACCTAGGAAATGAGATGATATATCTGGCAGTTGATACAGGTAATTTTTGTGCTCCATTTCCTAAGATCAGGGGTATATTGTTATTGTCCTGTCTGTTAGTTTTTTTTTACAGTCCAAAACTTTGTGTATATAACTTTTGAATTAGATATTTCATATGGATACTGGTTTCCTTAAGAGAAGACCTTTATTTTGGTGCAAAGTTTTGATTTTCTGACCTTATGACTTGGCCTATGGCTATTCACAAAAGAAAGCTGCCCATGCAGTGTTTAACAAAAATATATTGTTTTATGTCCATTTTGCAACCACTGGCCTCGGGCTTACAGACTAATGCTAAATTCAACCTATGAATTATCAAAATTGAACATGTTGAATATTGAAATTTTCTGTCACTTACCAAGCTTACATACTTGTACATTTTGTTTACACAAATCATACCAGGAAAAGAAAAGTACAGAAGTGCTAAAAAATTCTTTCTGTATATACATTATGATCGCAATCTTAATACTTTGGAAGTATTGTCTTATTTTAAAAGAATATATTTGTATGTACATTCTATCTTAATATTCAAATCAACATTTTTTTTCATTTTTTATAGGAGATCGTCACTACTTGATGAAGTCGGGAGCCCCAAGGAAACTTATTCTGAAGGTTGGAGCTCCAGTAATAGCTACAAGAAATCTCCCGGGAATTTGTAATGGCATGCAAGGAGTTGTGGCAGCTATCCCTGATACTGGGCCTGTTATAAACTTCAGTGGAAAATTATTTACAATGACGAGAGTAAACTTTGAATTCTTTGATCCTAAAAAATCTAAAGTTATCGCATCCAGAAGTCAATATCCAGTAAAACTTGCTTATGCTATGACAATCCATAGGTCTCAAGGTATGACTATCAATGCCCTTGAAATAGACTGCCATTCAATTTTTCAACCTGGCCAGTTAGGAGTAGCAGTAGGGAGAGTTACCTCATCTGAGAACCTCAAAATAGTTAATTTCAGCAAAAATTCAGCAACCTTAAAACATCCTGAAAAAGTCTATGCATTTTACTTCGAAGAGAGTGTAGAGCCCAAAGATGATTTGAGTTTCTGTCGTAAGAATTACAGGATTGAATTTAGTATTGCGGAAGATGATGATGACAGTGATAAAGGTGATGGTGACAGTGATAACGGTACAGGGTGTATCATAGAAGCTGATACTAAGGGTGATGTTTATGAAAACACAGAAGACAGTGATATTTTAATCTGTCCATATGACTGCAGTCAGTTCCTTAATGAAAATGGTAATCTTTCATTCCTACCTGTCACAATGACTGAGAATTTCATCAGTGCAGTCAAATTGCAGTCAAATATTTTGTTCACAAAATTGGAGAACTTCAAGAGTCCATCAACTAGTGAGGAATTCAATCAATTCTATGGCTCCTTACACATGTACCTGACAAGCAAAGAGCATTTATCAACATTAGAAACTTTAAAAGACTCAAAAAAGCCATAGAAACTGTCGTCAAAATTAATGTTTTGGATTGTTCACCAAGTAATGAATGATCGTCAAAAAGACATTATTGATCAACAAATCAAGAAAAAGATAGTACCACAAGTTGAAGTTACACCAGTAATTCAGTCGAAGATAAGGTACTTGGCAGGTGCTTGTATAAAAAAGATATCAAGTATGCTTAAACTTGATGTCACTAATAAATTGTATGCAAAAACTGAGAATGTTAGAGTCAAAAGGCACATGTCTTTCATAAAACATAGATTGATAGGTAGTTTGATATCATCAGAGGAGGAGAGCAAGTCTTCTTCATCGGCAGTGGAATCTTTTAAAGAAATAGATTACAAACAAGGACCTTCAAAAGGATTGCTTAATGTAAATGACACAGTTTTCAATTTTTTCATAAATTTGCATAAACTTGTACAGATTCACTTAACTGCAAGTGACTTTCATATATATTTAGACAAGCTTCATCTTCACTTGAGAACAGTGGTTTTTACTGAAGAAGAGATATTCCGAGATTGGACGAAGTTATTTGAAGACTGTGATGATGAAATCCTTCATGACATGTTTGAGTCAGTTTGTGAATACTTTATTCGCATTTCCCTCTCCGAAGGACTACATAACTTTAAGGAATCCATCCCCAAGAAAAAGAAGCAAGCACTGAGGAGCAAATTGAAGGCACTCTCTGAGAGATCAAACCCAGTTCCACAAAGTTCCAAACAACCAATACAAAGTGAAGAATCTTTCAATTGCTCGACATGCAATGCATTTTGTGTGTGGGAACCAACTTGTATGGATGAAGAGAGTATTCAGTGTGACACATGTGACAAATGGTACCACTATAAATGTCAACAATTGACAGGGAATGAATCCTTCCTGAAGAGAAAGTCGTCGAAGTGGTCATGCTTAGACTGTTTGGAGTAAGGGACGTCAAAGTCTAAAGGCAAAGGGCGTGGGACGAAAAGAAAATTGTAGACATATGATGTATCCATTTTTAAGCACAAAGGTGGGTACTGATATGAAAGCATTTTGTTGACTAGAACTTTCATCATGGACCAGACCTTATAGCAAACCATATTATATAGTGTACATCATATTTTTTTCTTTGGAAGACATATTTTAATCGTCATATGATAGGTAGTAGAAGTTCCCTCTGCTGGGTATATATTTCATTTTCCACATCTATTTGATAAAGAGAAGAAAAAAATTGGGTAAGTTTGCCACCCTTGAACCCCCCCCTTCCCCCACGGCACTGACCCAAAATTCCCCAAAACACAAGCATGACTAGGCATGTTTTGACCCATTTTCAGTAAAAAAAAAAGGGGGCTTAATTTGCCCCTTGACACCCCCAACCCACCCAGGTAAGGGGGCACTGGATCCGCCTCTGCCATTTGATACTGAATCTAATTTGATAAAGTTGCTAGTCATGACCATCTATAATCTTTGTTCCAAAGGTGGAGATTATCACCCCCCCCCCCTCCTATTTTAAACTCAACTATTTTACATATATTTAGTTTTAAGATTATTTCTCCTCGTGCACTTCTCACTTAAAACCCCTTCAGGAACTAGAATTACCCTCAACCAATTGTAATCATATATTCATGTTCTTTATTTTAGGGCCATTACAGGGAGGGGGGTTGAGGAAGTTGTACATTCTCAATGATTCTGATATTCTAATATTTTATTTACTCGATGACATGCTTGATCTGAAAAAAAGAAGCATGAATCATATTTGATATGTAAAGTATTACCAGGCTAGGGCATCCAAAGGTGCTGCCATATCTGTAATTTTCACAAAACACGTTGTGTAGAATGTTTTAAAATTCGTATTTTACCGCTATACGAAACATGTAGCGATTCTCGGACTTTATTGATACGCATCCGAAAACCCTCGACTTTTACATATACTTACGTCACAAGTTCAAGGCCGAATTCGTATGACATTATCGATCGGCAAAGAAAAATATACAGGTACTTAAATACAAAAGCATATTAATTAGAATAAAAGAAAACAGAACAATTTAGTGATTTACTAATTTATTTGAGTAGAAACAGTTGTAAACAAATCATTCACTGCGGAGGAGACGTACTGCGCATGACAAAAATCTGCATGGAGTCTCCAACACCAGGGGCGAAGCGCCCAACATAAAATCGTTGTCCGGAGCCTTATACACGGTTAAGTCGAGAATATTCAATTGTGTAAGTTATCGTAAAAAATATTGAATTTTCTGTAAATCGGGATGTCAATCGCTCTGGAATTATTTTTATTGCTGAAATCTGTGTCTGAATTTGGTGCATTTTGAGAAAAATTGGCATCGGAATCCTTGTTCGTTATATGGGTGTTTGACTCTCGGGGGGATATTTGACTCAGGGGGGTTTACGGAGAATGTGTCATACTCCTGTGCATTAGCAGTTATAGCCATTTGAAAACGTCATTTTGATTTTGTGGTGCGCAGCTCTAAATTATTTCACTGGCGCCACCTGCAATGTATTGTGTTTTTACAATAGATGTATATGGAGATTTCATTATGCAAATTCGACAATATTATGGTCGTTACTGCATGTTTTTAAATATAACTTTTTATGGCTCATTTTCTCCTCAATCTAGACCTTTCGGAATAAATTTTACGTTACGTCAATAAAATATATTTTCAGGGACACTGTTTCTTTAAATAGCTTTGTGACAAGAAATAAATGCTGATGTATTTTGTGATCGATGGTCTTGTGGGGGAAGTCTTTAACTAAACGAGGCACCATCATTCAATAAAGATTTAATATTACTGGTTAGGGTGTTTACGACTTTGTTTAATGTTAACGGGACGGTGTCCCTGAAAATTAATTCTACAAATTTTTCCAAATTGGAATGCAAAATCTTTATTTTCCATATGAAAGTATACATTCTCTTTTGTAAAAATTCAAATTTTTATGCAAATCTAACGCATACATTCACAGTTATAGCAATTGAAAACGTCATTTTGAATTTGGTGTGCGTAGCTCGAATTCATTCCACTAGCGCCACCTACAAAGTATTGAGTTTTCAAAATAGAGGTATATTTAATTATTTTGAAAAATCGACCATATTAGAGTCGCTACTGCATTTTTTCAATTATAACTTTTTATGTCTCCTATTTCCTCTATCTAGACCCTCTGATATAAATTTCACGTTTTCAACAAAATTTATTGGAAATAAGCTATTAATTTAGCTTTCATGGGTTATCCCATGCAATACTATTCTGTGATAACATTTAAGTAGGAAATTCGATTATTTTTATCTAATTTTTATGTTACCATCTGTGATATATATATATAAATATGATATCATCTGTGATATATGTATGATGCCATCTGTGACAAGTTTTTTTAATACAAGCTGTAATATATCTTATGTAGTGATACCATCTGTGATATTGTTGCAGTAATTTGTTAGTTACCATCTGGGATAGTCTGTGATATAAGTTTGTGATACCATCTGTGAAATACATTGTGATGATACTTTATGTGATACGTTTTATAATGTTATACTGTTTCAAATTAATTTTTTGTTGTTTTGAATTTATCGTATATTTGTACATGATTATTGCCTGAATAAATATAAATAAATATTTTCAGGGACACTGTATCTTTAAAGCAGTACGTTCCGCATCCAGACGAAAACAGACCTTCCTACTTTTACGATTTTGGCATTATTTTTACAATTTTTGATCTTTAAATACGCTCTACGCTTTTGCTGCTCATTTGTTTACACCAAAAACATATTTTCTTCTGTAAATTTTAAAGATTTAGTCAGAGTATGCATACATTGTGCATTTAACCAGGACCACATCATTCACATTACATTGTCCGCCACTTCGATTAAAGGGAAGGTGTCCCTGAAAATTAATTAATTTTACAAAATTCTGGAATGCAAAATCTTTCTTTTCATATGAAATTATACATTCTCATTTGTATATATTCTCTTTTTCAGGCGAATCTAACGTATACGTTCGCAGTTATAGACCTTTACAAATGTAATTTTGAATTTGGGGTGCGCAGCTCTAATTCATTTCATTGGCGCCACCTACAATGTATTGAGTTTTTACAA